>JAUPTC010000365.1:0-53633 GCA_030762895.1 Sophora flavescens
TAAATTTTAACCAAAACCCTAATTGTAACCTTATTTTTGTAACAAAACCTAGATTTAACCGAATCTATATTTTAATCCCAAACACCTAATTTTGACCCTAAACCTAAATTTAAGCAAGACTGTTTACCTAATTTGGACCTATTTTGACCTCAAACCCTAATTTAGACCCACACCTAATTTCTAACCCTAATTTAGACCCATACACTAATTGAAACAGTTTTTCCCTAAAACCCTTTTTAACTCAAAGCCCGACAACCCCAATTTCGACCCAAACCCAAATTTTGTCCCAAAACCCTAAATTTTGACCAAACCTAATTTGGACAAAAAACCAGAATTTTGACCCGGAAGCCTATTTTTAACTTAAAAGCCAAATTGACAACCCACTAATGTTAAACCATAATTTGACCAGACCCTAATTTTGACCCAAAACCTAATTTAGACCTGACCTAATTAACCTAATTTGACACAATACCTAATTCAGACCCTTTTGTCCTAAACTCTTTTAAATTCAAATCCCAAACCTTAATTTTGGACCCGAAACCAAATTTTGATCCAAACCTAATAATTTGGACAAAACAAATTTTAACCCAACCCTATTTTAACTGAAAAGCCAAATTCAAACCTAATTTTGACCTAAAACCTAAATTTGTCTGAAACCTAATTTTGACCCAAACGCTAATTTGACCCAAAACCATAATTTTGACCCAAAACCCTAATTCACCCTAACCCAAATTATAAACCAAGCCCAATTTTGACCAAACCCAAATTCAAAGCCTAAACCTAATTCAACAAACCCTAATTTTGACCCCAAACCTAATTTTATCCTAAACCCTAAATTTAACCCCTAATTTTGTCCCAAACCCTATATTTAACCTATAACCCAAATTTTAACTCCAAACCCTAAATTTTACCCTAAACCTAATTAACCCAAATTTAATCCAAACCCTAATTTTGACCAAAACCCTAATTTTAACTGACCTAATTCACCCCTATTTTTTAACTACCTAATTCAAACCCTTTTTCCCAAAAACCTTTTTTTTAAACTCAACCTATTTTGACCCAAAGCAGAATTTTGACCAAGACCTAATTCAAACCCTAAAACCCTAATTTTGACCCTAAATTTTTACCAAAAGCCAATTCCACCCTAATTTTGACCCAAAACCCTAAATTTGACCCGAAACCTATTTTGACCAAACCCAATAAATTTACCCAATTCAACCCCTAATTTTGACCCAAAACCGCAGACCAAATTTGATCCAACTTTTGACCCAAACCCAAATTTTGACCCAAAACCCTAATTCCGACCCTAAACCTAATTTTGACCCAAACCTAATTTTGATTCTAAACCTAATTTTGACCCAAACCCAATTTACCCTTTTTGGACCCAAACCGAAATTTGACCTAAATAACCCAACCCTAATTTACCCAAACCCTAATTTTGACCCAAAACCCTAATTCACCCAAACCTAATTACCCTATTTTAGAAAGAACCTAATTTTGACCAAAACCTAATTTTGACCCAAAACCCTAATTCTAAACCTTTTTGCCCAAACCTATTTTTAACTCAAAGCCAAATTCAACCCTAATGTTGTACCGAAACCCTAAATTTGATCCAAAACCAATTTTGACCCAACACAATTTTACCAACATAACCAAATTTTGACCCCAAATTATAACCCAGGCCCTAATTTTGACCAAAAATCCTAATTCAAAGCCTAAACCTAATTTTGACCAACCCTAATTTTGATCCTAAACCATATTTTACCAAAACCTAATTCAACCTATTTTGTCCCAAAACCCTAAATTTAACCTAAACCCAAATTTTAATCCAAAACCTAAATTTTAACCCTAAACCTAAATTTAACTTGAACCCTAAATTTGACCCGAACCAAACCTAATTTGACCCTACCTTTCAAACCTAATTTAGACCAATACCCAATCATTTTCCCCAAAACCTTTTTACTCAAAGCCCGACACCCTAATTTGGCCCAAAACCCAAATTTTGACCCAAAACCTAAATTTAATAACCAAAACCCTAATTTGGACACAAAACCAAATTTTACCCTAAAACCTTTTTTTAACCAAAAGCCAAATTCAAACCTTAAACCACAATTTTTGAACCTAATTTGACCCGAACCCTAATTTGACCCAAACCTAATTTAGACCCACAACCTAATTCTAACCCTAATTTAGACCCAATACCTAATTCAAACCCTTTTTGTCCCAAAACCCTTTTTAAACTCAAACCCCACCTTAATTTCGACCCAAAACCAAATTTCGACCCAAAACCTAATTTGGACAGGCAAATTTTGACCCAAACCCTATTTTTTAACTCAAAGCCAAATTCAAACCCTAATGTTGACCCAAAACCCTAAATTTGATCCAAACCTAATTTTGACCCAAAACCCTAAATTTGACCCAAAACCCTAATTTTGACCCAAACCCAAATTTTGACCCAACCCAAATTATCGAGCCTAATTTTGACCAAAAACCCTAACTCAAAGCCTAAACCTAATTTTCACCCCGAACCTAATTTTGACCCAAAACCTAAATTTTAACCCCAACCCTAAATTTTGTCCCTAACCCTATATTTGACCCAACCCATTAATCCAAACCCTAAATTTCACCCCAAACCCTAAATTTGACCCAAAACCCTAAATTTGACCCAAAACCCTAATTACCCAAAACCTAATTTACCCAAACCCTAATTTACCCACCCTAATTCAAACCCTAATTTAGACCCAAACCAAACCCTTTTTCAAAACCCTTTAAACTCAAAGCCCGACACCTTAATTCTGACCAAAACCCAAATTTTGACCCCAAAACCCTAATTTGAATGAACCCCTAATTTTGACCCAAAACCTATTTTTAACTCAAACCAAATTCAAACCCTAATGTTGACCCAAAACCCTAAATTTGACCAAACCCTAATTTTGACCCAAACCCAAATTTTGACCCAAACCCTAATTTTAACCCAAACCTAAATTTTGACCCAAAACCCAAATTATAACCAAAGCCAACTTTTCAAACCCTAATTCAAAGCCTAAACCCTAATTTTGACCCCAAACCCTAATTTTGATCCTAAACCCAAATTTTAACCAAAACCCTAATTCCTATTTTTGTCCCAAAACCCTAAATTTAACCCAAAACCCAAATTTTAATCCAAACCCTAAATTTTGACCCTAAACCCAATCTTGACCCAAACCTAAATTTAAGCCGAACCCTAATTTTGACCCCCTAATTCTAAACCCAATTTATCCCAAAACCTAATTTTCAAACCCTATTTAACCCAAAACTAATTTTGACCCCAACCTAATTTTGACCCCAAAACCCAATTTTTGACCCAAAACCCAAATTTCTAAACCCAATTTGGACCCAAAACCCTAATTTTAACTCAAACCCTAATTCAAACTGTCCAAACCCTAAATTTAACCAAAACCCTAAATTCAACCCAAACCCTAATTTTGACCCAAACCCTAATTTTGCCCAAACCCTAATTTAGACCAAACCCTAACTCAAACCCCATTTTGCCCAAACAAACTCTAAGTCAACCCTAATTTTGACCAAAACCCAAATTCAAACCTAAATATAATTTGAACAACCTAATTTTGACCCAAAACCCTAAATTCTAACTCAAAAGCCTAATTCAAACCCTAATTTTGACCCAAAACCCAAATTTGATCCAAACCCTAATTTGACCCAAAACCCTAATATAAGACCAAAACCTAATTTTGACCCAAAACCTAAATTTGACCCCAAACCAAATTATAACCCAGAGCCTAATTTTGACCAAAACCTAATCAACCCCAACCCTAATTTTGACCCAAACCCTACAAACCAAAAACCCAAATTTTGACCCAACACCTAATTCCACCAAAACCAAAACCTAAATTTTAACCCAAAACCTAATTTTGACCTAAACCCTATTTTTGACCCTAAACCCTAATTTTAACCCAAACCCTAATTTTTACCTCAAACCCAAATTTAACCCAAACCCTAATGTTGACCAAAACCCTAAATTTGACCCGAAACCCCAATTTTGACCCCAAACCCTAATTTTACCAACCAAAAACCCTAATTTAGACCAATACCCTAATTCAAACCTCCTTTGACCCAAAACCCTTTTAACTCAAACCACACCCTAATTTGGACCCAAAACCGTAATTTTGACCCAAACCCAAATTTACAAACCCTAATTTTGACCCAAACCTATTTTTAACTCAAAAGCCAAATTCAAACCCTAATGTTGACCCAAAACCCTAAATTTGATCCAGAAACCTTTTTACCCAAACCCAAATTTTGACCAAAACCTAATTCAAACCTAACCCTAATTTAAACCCAAAACCCTAATTTCGACCAAAACCCTAATTTTAATCCTAAACCCTAATTTTAACCAAACCCAAATCTAACCATTTTGATCCAAAACCTAATTTTAACCCAAACCCAAATTTTACCAAACCCTAATTTTGACCCTAAACCCTAAATTTTAACCAAAACCCTAATTTTGACCCAAAACCAAATTTTGACCTAACCCTAATTAACCTTTTAACCCAAACCCTAATTCTATCTAAACCCTAATTTTAAACCTAACCTTGACCTAAACCTAAATTTTAACCAAAACCCTAAATTCTAACCCTATTTTGAACCCAAAATTTTACCCAACCTAAATAACCTAATTTTGACCCAAAACCCTAAATTTAACAACCAATGACCCCCCAATTATTACCAAAACCCTAATAATTCCTAAACCCTAATTTTGACCAAAACCCTAAATTTTGACCCAAAACCTAATTTTGACCCAAAACCTAAATTTTACCTCAACCCTAATTCTAACCTAATTTTAACGAAACCTAATTAACCCTTTCAAACCCTAATTTTAACCTAAACCTAAATTTTACCCAAACCCAATTTTGATCCAAACCCAAATTTTGACCCAAAACCCTAATTTAACCCTATTTTTACCAATACCAAAACCCAAATTTAACCCAAACCACCTAATTTTGACTAAACCCTAATTTGGACCCAAACAAATTTTGACCCAAAACAAATGACAACCTAAACTAATCCAACCCTAATTTACCCAAACCTAATTTTGACCCAAAACCCTAATTCCCAAAACCTAATTTAGACCCTGACCTATTTTAAAAACCCTAATTTTGACCCCAAACCCAAATTAAAACCCTAATTTTTACCAAACCCTAATTCTGACCCAAACCCTAATTTTAACCAAAACAATTCAAACCTATTTTGACCCAAAACCCTAAATTTATCAAAACCCAATTTGACCAAAACCAATTTGACCCAAACCCTAATTTAATCCAAAACCCTAATTGACCCCAAATTTTGACCCACAACCCAATTATAACCCTAGCCCTAATTTTGACCAAAACCCTAATTCAAGCCTAAACCCTAATTTTAACCCTTAACCCTATTTTTTATCCTAAACCTTATTTTTTAACAAAAACCCTAATTCTAACCCTATTTTGTCGAAACCCTATATTTAACCCAGAAACCCAAATTTTAATCCAAAACCCTAAATTTTGACCCTAAACCCTAAATTAGGAACCCTAAATTGACCAACCCTAATTTTGACCCACACCTAATTTGACCCTGACCTAATTCTACCTAATTTAGTCCAATACCTAATTCACCCTTTTTTAACTCAAACCCCCTAATTTCGACCCAAAACAAATTTTGACCCAAAACCTAAATTTTGACTAAAACCCTAATTTGGACACAAACCAATTTTGACCCAAAACCTATTTTTAACTCAAAGCCAAATTCACCTAAACCCTAATGTTGACCCAAAACCTAAATTTGACCCGAACCCTAATTTTGACCCAAAACCTAATTTTGACCGACCTAATTAACCCTAATTTACCAATACCCTAATTCAAACCTTTTGTCCCAAAACCTTATCTCAAGCCAGACACCTTAATTTGACCCAAAACCCACTTTTGACCCAAAACCTAATTTTGACCAAAACCAAATTTTGACCCAAAACCTATTTTTAACTCAAAAGCCAAATTCAAACCCTAATGTTGACCCAAAACCCTAAATTTGATCCAAACCTATTTTTGACCCAAAACCTAAATTTGACCCAAACCCCTAATTAAACTAAACCCTAATTTTGACCCAAAACCTAATTTTGACCCTGAACCAAATTATAACCTGAGCCTAATTTTGACCAAAAACCTAATTCAAACCTAAACCCTAATTTTGACCCAAACCTAATTTTTCAAACTAAATTTTGACCCAAACCCTAATTTGATCCAAACCCTATTTTTGACCCAAAACCCTAAATTTGACCAAACCTTTTTACCTAAACCCTAATTTTAACCAAAACCTAATTTTGACCTAAACCCTAATTTAAACCCAAATTGAACCCTAAATTTGACCCAAAACCTAATTTTGACCCAAACCCTAATTTTGACCCAAACCAAATTATAACCCAAAACCCTAATTTTGACCACAACCTAATTCAAAGCCTAAACCCTAATTTTGACCTAACCCTAATTTTGATCCTAAACCTAAATTTTACCCAAAACCTAATTTAGCCCAAAACCTAATTTTTGCCAAAAATGTTCCAAAACCCTAAATTTGACCCTAACCCCAATTTTGACCCAAAACCCTTTTTAACCCAAAACCCTAATTTTGACCCAAAACCTAAATTTGAACTAGAAACCTATTTTTAACCCAAACCCATAAATTTGACCCAAAATTCCAAAACCCTAATTTTGACCCAAAACCTAATTTTGACCCAAACCAAACCCTAACAAAACCTAATTTTGACCCAAACCTAATTCAAAACCTTAACCCTAATTTTAACCAAAACCCTAAATTTTGACCCCTAACCTAAATTTTAACCAAAACCCTAATTTTGACCAAAACCTAATCCAAAGCCTAATTTTGACCCCAAACCCTAATTTAATTCAAACCTAAACCTACTTTACCCAAACCCTAATTTTAAAGCAACCCTAATTTACACCTAATTTTAACCCAAAACCCTATTTTAACTCAACCCAACCTCAAATTTTGACAAACCAATTCAAACCCTAATTTTGACCCAAACCCTATTTTGACCCAAACCCTAATTTACCCAAACCAAAACCTAATTCAACCTAACCCTAATTTTTACCCAAAACCCTAAATTTGACCAAACCCTATTTCAAACCCAAAACCCTAATTCAAACCTAATTTTGACCTAAAACCCTAATTTTAACCCAAATTGCCAAACCCTAAATTTTACCTAAAACCCAATTTTAATTTAAACCCAAATTATGACCCTAAACCCTAATTATGACACAAAACCCTAATTTTGACCCAAACCCTAATTTGGACCAAACCTAATTTTAACCTAATAAAACCCTAATTCACACCCTTTTTCCAAACCCTTCTTAACTCAACCGACCAAGACCTAATTTTGACCCTAAACCCTAATTTTGACCAAAACCTAATTTACACCCCATTTTGACCCAAACCCTATTTTTAACTCAAAACCAAATTCAAACCCTAATTTTGACCTAAAACCTAACCCAAAACCTAATTTTACCCAAACCCAAAAACCTAATTTGACCTAAACCCTAATTAAACCTAAGACCCTAATTTTGACCAAAAACCCTAATTCAAAGCCTAAACCCTAATTTTGACCTTAAACCCTAATTTTGATCCTAAACCCTAAATTTTAACCAAAACCCTAATTCTAACCCTATTTTGGTCCTGAAACCCTAGATTTAACCCAAAACCCAAATTTTAATCCAAAACCCTAAATTTTGACCCTAAACCCTAATTTTGACCCTAAACCCTAAATTTAAGCCAGAACCCTAAATTTGACCCAGAACCCTAATTTTGACCCACAACCTAATTCTAAACCTAATTTAGACCCAATACCCTAATTCAAAACCTTTTTTTGTGCCAAAACCCTTTTTTTTAACTCAAAGCCAAATCACCAAACCCAAATTTTGACCCAAAACCCTAAATTTTGACCCAAACCCTAATTTGGACACCAAACCGAATTTTGACCCAAAACCCTATTTTTAACTCAAAAGCCAAATTCAAACCCTAATGTTGACCCAAAACCTAAATTTGACCCGAAACCTAATTTTGACCCAAACCCAAATTTGACCCAAACCTAATTTTGACCAAAACCGAAATTTTGACCCACAACCAAATTATCCCGGACCCTAATTTTGACCAAAACCTAATTCAAAGCCTAAACCCTAATTTTGACCACAAACCTAATTTTGATCCTAAACCCTAAATTTTAACCCAAACCCTAATTCCACCCTAATTTTACCCAAACCCTAATTTTAACCAAAACCAAATTTTAACCCAAACCTAAATTAACCAAACCTAATTTAACCCAAAACCTAAATTTTGACCCTAACCCTAATTTTAAAAACCTAATTTTGACCCCTAAACCTAATTTGACCCAAAACCCTAATTTTGACCCACAACCTAATTACCAAGACCCAATACCCTAATTCAAACCCTTTTTTTTGTCCCAAAACCCTTTTTTTTAACTCAAATCCCGACACCTTAATTTCGACCCAAAACCCAAATTTTGTCCCAAAACCCTAATTTTGACCCAAAACCCTAATTTAGACCCAAATACCCAACCATTTTTAACCAAAAGCCAAATTCAAACCCTAATGTTGACCCAAAACCTAAATTTGGTCCAAAACCTAATTTTGACCCAAAACCCGAAATTTGACCAAAAACCCTAATTTTGACCCTAAACCAAATTTTAACCCGAAACCCAAATTATAACCAAGCCCTAATTTTGACCAAAACCCTAATTCAAAGCCTAACCCTAATTTTACAGACCCTAATTTTGATCCTAAACCCTAAATTTTAACCAACCCTAACCCCTATTTTGGTCCGAAACCCAGATTTTGACCCAAGACCCAAATTTTAATCCAAAACCTAAATTTTGACCCTAACCTAATTTTGACCCAAAACACACCAATTTGACCCAAAACCCTAATTTTGACCCAAAACCTAATTTCTACCCACCAATCTAACCTAATTTGGACCCAATACCCTAATTTTAACCCCCAAAACCTTTTTAACTCAATTCCCAAAACCCTAATTTTGACCCAAACCCTAATTTGATCCAGAAACCTAATTTTGACCCAAAACCTAATTTTTAACCAAAACCAACAAACCTAATTCAAAACCATAACCCTATTTTGACCCATAACCCTAATTTTGACACAAAACCGAAATTTTGACCCACAACCCAAATTAAAACCCAGAGAACTAATTTTGACCAAAAACCCTAATTCAAAGCCTGAACCCTAATTTTGACCCAAAACCCTAATTTTGATCCTAAACCATAAATTTTAACCAAAACCCTAATTGTAACCCTATTTTTGTCCCGAAACCCTAGATTTAACCCAGAACCCAAATTTTAATCCAAAACCCTAAATTTTGACCCTAAACCCTAAATTTAAGCAAGAACCCTAAATTTGACCCAGAACCCTAGTTTTGACCCAAAACCCTAATTTAGACCCACAACCTAATTCTAACCCTAATTTAGACCCAATACCCTAATTGAAACCGTTTTTTTCCCCTAAAACCCTTTTTTTTTTAACTCAAACCCACCCTAATTTCGACCCAAACCCCAAATTTTGACCCAAAACCCTAAATTTTGACCCAAAACCCTAATTTGGACAAAAAACCGAAATTTTGACCCAAAACCCTATTTTTAACTTAAAAGCCAAATTCAAACCTTAAACCCTAATGTTGACCCAGAACCCTAAATTTGACCCAGAACCCTAATTTTGACCCAAAACCCTAATTTAGACCCACAACCTAATTCTAACCCTAATTTAGACCCAATACCCTAATTCACACCCTTTTTTTGTTCCTAAACTCTTTTTTTAAACTCAAATCCCAAGACCTTAATTTCGACCCAAAACCCAAATTTTGATCCAAAACCCTAATTTGGACACAAAACCGAAATTTTGACCCAAAACCCTATTTTTAACTCAAAAGCCAAATTCAAACCCTAATGTTGACCTAAAACCCTAAATTTGATCCAGAAACCTAATTTTGACCCAAAACCCGAAATTTGACCCAAAACCCTAATTTTGACCCAAATTTTGACCTAACCCAAATTATAACCAGCCTAATTTTGACCAAAAACCCTAATCAAAGCCTTAACCCTAATTTTCACCCTGCACCCTAATTTTGATCCTAAACCTAAATTTAACCAAAACCTAATTTTACCCCCTAATTTTTACAACCCTAAATTTTAACCAAACACCTAAATTTTAATCCAAAACCCTAAATTTGACCTAAACCCTAATTTTGACCAAAACCCTAAATTTGACCCAAAACCTAATTTTTGACCAAAACCTAATTAACCCTAATTTAGACCCAAACCCTAATTCAAACCCTTTTTTACCCAAAACCCTTTTTAAAACCCAAATTTGACCCAAACCCAAATTTTGACCCAAAACCCTAATTTAACCAAACCCTAATTTTGAACCAAAACCCTAATTTTAACCCAAAACCTAATACCAAACCCTAATTTTGACCCCAAAACCCTAAATTTGATCCAAAACCTAATTTTGACCCAAAACCAAATTTGACCCAAAACCCTAATTTTGACCCCAACATTTGAAACCAAATTTTAACCCAAACCTAATTTTGACCCAAACCCTAATTCTAACCTAAAACCCTAATTTTAACCCAAAACCAAACCCTAATTTAACCTAAACCCTAAATTTAACCCAAAACCCTAATTTTAACCCAAAACCTAAATTTGACCCTAAACCTAAATTTAACCCAAACCTAATTTTGACCAAAACCTAAATTTAAACCCAAAACCCAAATTTTAACCCAAAACCCTAATTCCAAACCTATTTTACCCCAACAACCCTAACTCAATGCCTAAACCTAATTTTGACCCAAACCCTAATTTTGACCCAAACCTAAATTTTAACCCAAAACCTAATTTTGACAAACCTAAATTTTAACCCAAACAATCAACCAAAACCCAAATTACCCAAACCCTAATTTGACCCAAAACCCTAAATTTGACCTAACCCTAATTTTGACCCAAAACCCTAATTTAAACCAACCATTCTAACCTAATTTAAAACCTAACCCAAACCCTAATTCAACCCTAAACCCTAATTTTGACCAAACCCTAATTTTGACAAACAAACAAAACCCAAATTTTAACCAAAACCTAATTCAAACCTAATTTTGACCCAAAACCTAAATTTACCCAAAACCAAATTTGACCCAACCCAAATTTAACCCAAACCCTAATTTTGACCCAAACCCTAAATTTTACCCCAACCCAAATTTTTACAGAGCCCTAATTTTTACCAAAAACCTAATTCAAAGCCTAAACCTAATTTTCACCTAAAACCCTAATTTTGATCCTAAACCCTAAATTTAACCAAAACCTAATTCTAACCCTATTTTGACTAAAACCCTAGATTTAACCCAAACCCAAATTTAATCCAAACCTAAATTTTGACCTAAACCCTAATTTGACCCAAACCAAATTTGACCCAAACCTAATTTTGACCCAAAACCTAATTTAGACCTAACCTAACAAACCCTAATACCCAATTTTAATCAAACCCTTTTTTGACCCAAAACCTTTAAACTCAAAACCTAAAACCCTAATTTGACCCCAAACCTAAATTTTGACCCAAAACCTAATTTTGACAAACCTAATTTTGACCCAAAACCCTAATTTTAACTCAAAACCAAATTCAAACCCTAATTTAAACCAAACCCTAAATTTGATCCAAAACCTAATTTTGACCCAAAACCTAAATTTGACCAAAACCCTAATTTTGACCCAAACCAAAATTTTAACCCAACCCAAATTATAACCAGCCTAATTTTACCCAAAACCCTAATTCAAACCTAACCCTAATTTTCACCAAACCCTAATTTTAACCCTAAACCCTAAATTTTAACCAAAACCCTAATTCTAACCCTATTTTGTCTCAAACCCTAGATTTAACCCAAAATTTTAATCCAAAACCCTAAATTTTACCCTAAACCTAATGTTGACCAAAACCCTAAATTTGACCTAACCCTAATTTGACCCAAAACCTAATTTTGACCTACAATTCAAACCTATTTTAACCCAATACCCTAATTCAATTTTTGTCCAAAACTAAATTAACACAATTGACCCAAAACCTAATTTTGACCCAAAACCCTAATTTGACCAAACCCTAATTTTGACCTAACCTAATTTTGACCAAAAACCCTAATTTAAACCTAATGCAAATTCAAACCTAATTTTGACCCAAACCCTAATTTTGATCCTAAACCTAATTTTGACCAAAACCTAATTTTACCAAAACCCTATTTTGACCCAAACCCTAAATTTGACCTGACCAAATTATAACCAAACCCTAATTTGACCTAAAACCTAATTCAAGCCTAAACCCTAATTTTGACCCTGAACCCTAATTTTGAGCCTAAACACTAAATTTAACCAAAACCTAATTCTAACTATTTTGATCCAAAAACCCTAATTTAACCCAAACCAAATTTTAATCCAAAACCCTAATTTTGACCTAAAACCTAATTTGACCCAAAACCTAAATTTGACCAAACCTAATTTTGACCCAAAACCTAATTTCCAACTAATAAAAACCTTTTACCCAAACCCTTTTTTAACTCACCTAATTTGACCCAAAACCAATTTTGACCTAACCCTAATTTTACCAAAACCTAATTTTGACCCAAAACCTATAAACCACCTATTTTTAACTCAAACCAAAAACCTAATTTTGACCCAAAACCCTAAATTTGACCAAACCTAATTTTGACCCAAAACCAAATTCCAACCTAATTTTGACCAACCCTAATTTTGACCTAAAACCCTAATTTTTAACCAAAAAATTTTGACCCAAACCCTAATTTAATCAAAACCTAATTTTAACCCAAAACCCTAATTTTAACCCTAAACCCTAATTTTAACCAAAACCCTAATTAAAACCCTAATTTTACCCTAACCCTAATTTTAACCCAAAACCCTAATTTTAAACCCTATTTACCCTAACTAAAAACCCTAATTTTAACCCAAAACCAAATTTACCTAAACCTAATTTTGACCCAAAACCTAAATTTGACCCAAACCTAATTTTGACCAAACCTAATTTTTGACCAAACCCTATTTTTAACCCAAACTTTTACCAAAACCAAATTTCAAAACCTAATTTTGACACAAAACCTAATTTTGACCCAAAACCTAATTTTAACCCAAAACCTAATTTGACCCAAAACCTAATTTTGACCCATAACCCTAATTTTAACCAAAACCTAAACCAAACCCTAATTTTGACCCAACCTAATTTTGACCCAAACCTAATTTTAACCAAAACCCTATACTATTTTGACCCAAACCCTAAATTTAATAAAACCCTAATTTTATCTAAACCTAATTTTACCCAAAACCCAAATTTTAAACCAATTTTGACCTAAACCTATTTAAAAACCTAAATTTCAAACCCTATTTAACCTAATTTTGACAACCTAATTTAACCTAATTTTGACCCAAACCTAAAAATTTTTCCCAAAACCCTTTTTTAACCAAAACCAAATTTGACCCAAACCCAAATTTTGACCAAAACCCTAAATTTTGACCAAAACCTAATTTGGACAAAACCAATTTTGACCCAAAACCTATTTTTAATCAAAACCAATTCAAACCTAAACCTAATGTTGACCCAAACCTAAATTTGACCTAGAACCCTAATTTTGACCCAAACCCTAATTACCTGACCTAATTTAACCTAATTTAGACCAATACCCTAATTCAAACCCTTTTTTTCCCAAACCAAACTAACCAATTTGACCAACCCAATCCAACCTAATTTGACAAATTTTGACCCAAACCCTTTTTAACTCAAAGCCAAATTCAAACCTAATGTTGACCAAAACCCTAAATTTGATCCAAAACCTAATTTTGACCCAAAACCTAAATTAAAACCTAATTTTGAAACTAATTTTGACCCCAAACCTAATCAAATTAAACAAACCTAATTTTGACCACAAACCTAATTCAAACCCTAAACCTAATTTTAACCAAAACCTAATTTTGATCCTAAACCTATTACAACCCTTATTTTACCCAAACCCTAATTTTAATCCAAACCCTAATTTGACCTAAACCTAATTTTGACCCAAAACCCTAATTTTGACCAAACCTAATTCAAACCTAATTTTGACCAAAACCCTAATTTTGACAAACCTAATTTTGACCAAACCCTATTTTAACCACCAAACCTAATTTTGACCCAAAATTTTGACCCAAACCTAATTTTAATCAAACCTAATTTTGACCAAACCCTAATTTTGACCCAAAAATAAAAATACCAAAACCCTAATTTTACCAAACCTAAACCAAACCAATTTTAACCCTAAACCTAATTTTGACCAAAACCTAAACCAAACCCTAATTTTACCAAAACCCTAATTTTGATCCTAAACCCTAATTTTAACCAAAACCTAATTTTAACCCTATTTTGACCCAAACCCTAAATTTAACAACCCTAATTTTAACCAAACCCTAAATTTTGACCCAAACCCTAATTTAACAAACCCTAAATTTCTAAACCTAATTTTGAAACCTATGAAACCTAATTTTGACCCAATACCCTAAAAATTTCCAAAACCTTTAACAAAAACCTAATTTTGACCCAAAACCCAAATTTTGACCCAAAACCTAAATTTAAAACCCATCAACCCTAATTTGGACCAAAACCTAATTTAACCAAAACCTATTTTAACCAAAACCTAATTAAACCTAAAACCTAATTTTACCCAAAACCCTAATTTGACCCAACCCTAATTTTGACCCAAAACCTAATTTTGACCTAAAACCTAATTTTGACCATAATTCAAACCCTTTTTTCCAAACAACCACCACCTTAATTTTGACCCAAAACCCAAATTTTGACCCAACCCCAAAATTTGACCCAACCTTTTTAACTCAAAAGCCAAATTCAAACCTAATGTTGACCCAAAACCCTAAATTTGACAAACCTAAACCTAAATGACAAACCTAATTAACCCAAATTTTGACCCAAACCAAATTATACAACCTAATTTTGACCAAAAACCTAATTCAAAGCCTAAACCTAATTTTGACCAAACCTAATTTTGATCCTAAACCTAAATTTTAACCAAAACCCTAATTTAACCTATTTTGTCCTAAACCCTAGATTTAACCCAAACCAAATTTAATCCAAAACCTAAATTTTGACCCTAAACCTAATTAAAACCCTAAATTTGACCAGAACTAATTTTGACCCAAAACCTAATTTTGACCTGACCTAATTGAACCTAATTTAGACCCAATACCTAATTAATTTTTCCCAAAACCTTTTTACACACTAATTTTGAAACCTAATTTTGACCCAAAACCCTAATTTGGACCAAAACCTAAATTTTGACCCAAAACCTATTTTTAACTCAAAACCAAATTCAAACTAAACCCTAATGTTGAAACCCATAAACCTAATTTTGACCCAAACCCTAATTTTGACAAACCTAATTTTGACCAAATTTCCAAACCAATTTAATACCACCTAATTTTGACCAAACCCTAATTAAACCAAAACCCTAATTTACAAACCTAATTTTGACCCTAAACCTAATTTTAACCAAAACCCAAATTCTAACTATTTTGACCCAAACCCTAAATTTAACCCAAAACCAAATTTTAACCCAACCTAAATTTTGACCTAAACCTAAACCACCATTACCTAATTTTGACCCAAAACCTAATTTTGACAACCTAATTAAAACCTAATTTTGACCCAACTATTTTTAACTCAAAACCAAATTCAAACCTAATGTTGACCCAAAACCTAAATTTGATCCAAAACCTAATTTTGACCCAAACCTAATTTTGACCAAAACCTAATTTTGACCCAAAACCAAATTATAACCAGCCCTAATTTTGACCAAAAACCCTAATTCAAAGCCTAAACCCTAATTTTGACCGAACCCTAATTTTAATCCTAAACCTAAATTTTAACCAAAACCCTAATTCTAACCCTATTTTTTCCCAAACCCTAGATTTAACCAAACCCAAATTTTAATCCAAAACCTAAATTTTGACCCTAAACCTAATTTACAAAACCTAAATTTGACCCAAAACCTAATACCAAACCTAATTTTGACCTACCTAATTTAATAAACCTAATACCTAAAACCCTTTTTTAACCAAAAACCCAAACCCTAATCCAAAACCCTAATTTTGACCCAAAACCCTAATTTTGACCCAAAACCTAATTTTGACCAAACCTAAATTACACCATTGGACAAATAATTTTGACCCAAAACCTATTTTAACTCAAAGCCAAATTAAAACCCTAATTTTGACCCAAAACCATTACAAACCTAATTTTGACCCTAACTAAATTTTAACCAAAACCTAATTATACCCTAATTTTGTCCAAACCCTAATTAAACCAAACCATTTTACCAAAACCTAATTTTACCCAAAACCTAATTTTAACAACCATAACCCTAATTTTAACCCAAAACCAATTTAGACCAAACCTAATAACAAACAATAAACCCAAATTTACCAAACCTAATTTTACCCAAAACATTAAACCTAATTTACCCAAACTAATTTTACCCAAAACCATTTTACCCAAAACCTAATTTTGACCAAAACCAAATTTACCCAAAACCAAATTAACCCAAAACCAATTTATAAACCTAATTTTGACCCAAAACCTAAACTAATTTTGACCCAAAAACCAACCTAATTTTGACCAAAACCTAATTAAATATTACAAACCTAATTTTGACCCAAACCTAATTTACAAAACCTAATTTTACAAAACCCTATTTTTAACTCAACCAAATTCAAACCTAATTTTGACCAAACCCTAAATTTAAAACCTAATTTTGACCCAAAACCAATTTTGACCCAAAACCTAATTTGAAAACACAATATTTACCAAAACCTAATTCAGCATAAACCCTAATTTTGACCCAAAACCTAATTTTGATCCCAAAACCTAAATTTTAACCAAAACCTAATTAACCTATTTTTGAAACCCTAAATTTAACCCAACCCAAATTTTAATCCAAAACCAATTTTACCCTAAACCCTAATTTGACCCAAAACCTAAATTTACCTAACCCTAATTTTGACCCAAAACCTAATTTTGACCTAACCTAACTAACCTAATTTAGACCCAATACCTAATTCAAACCCTTTTTGTCCCAAACCCTTAAACTCAACCGACACCTAATTTTGACCCAAAACCAAATTTTGACCCAAACCCTAATTTGGAACAAAACCCTAATTTTGACCCAAAACCCTATTTTTAACTCAAAAGCCAAATTCAAACCTAATGTTGACCCAAAACCTAAATTTGATCCAGAAACCTAATTTTGACCCAAAACCTAATTTTGACCAAACCCAAACCCAAAATTTGACCAAAACCCAAATTACATAACCAACCTTTTTGACCAAAACCCTAATTCAAGCCTAAACCTAATTTTGACCCTAACCCTAATTTTGATCCTAAACCCTAAATTTTAACCAAACCCTAATCCAACCCTATTTTGTTCTAAACCCTAATTTACCCAAACCCAAATTTTAATCCAAACCCTAAATTTTGACCTAAACCTAATTTGACCAAAACCCTAATTTTGACCAGAACCTAATTTTGACCCAAACCTAATTTACCCAACCCTAATTTGAAACCTAATTTTGACCCAAACCTAATTAATCAAAACAAAACCTAATTTTGACCCAAAACCTAAATTTAAACCCAAACCTAATTTTGACCCAAAACCTAATTTTGACCCAAATAATTGACACCAAAACCATTTTACCAAAACCTAATTAAACAAACCTAATTTTGACCAAACCCTAATTTTTACCAAACCCTATTTACCAAACCTAATTTACCAAAACCTAATTTTGACCCAAAACCTAATTTAAAACCTAATTTTGACCCAAACCCTAATTTTAACAAACCAATTACCAAACCTATTTTGACCCAAAACCTAATTTTACAAAACCTTTTTGACCCAAAACCCTAATTTTGACCTAAACCTAACCTAATTTACCCAAACCTAATTTTGACCCAAACCCAATTTTTGCCTAAACCCAAATTTTACCCAAAACCTAATTTTGACCCAAAAAATTTTAACCAAACCCTAATTTTAACCCAAACCAAATTAAACCTAATTTTAAACCTAATTTTGACCAAAACCTAATTTGACCTAAACCCTAATTTAGACCCAAAACCCTAATTTTGACCTAACCCTAATTTCCAAAACCTAATTTTGACCAAAACCCTAATTTACAAATAATTTTGACCCAAAACCTATTTTTAACTCAAAGCCAAATTCAAACCCTAATGTTGACCCAAAACCTAAATTTGAACCCAAAACCTAATTAAACCCAAAACCTAATTTTGACAAAATTTTGACCCTAACCCAAATTAAACCAGAGCCCTAATTTTGACCAAAAACCTAATTCAAAGCCTAAACCTAATTTTCACCTGAACCTAATTTTGATCCTAAACCCTAAATTTTAACCAAAACCCTAATTCTAACCTTTTTTGTTAAACCCTATATTTAACCCAGAACCCAAATTTTAATCCAAAACCCTAAATTTTGACCTAAACCAATGTTGACCCAAAACCCTAAATTTGACCAGAACCTAATTTTGACCCAAACCTAATTTTGACCTAACCTAATTCAACCCTAATTTAGACCAATACCCTAATTCAAACCTTTTTGTCCCAAACCTTTTTAAACTCACCACACCTTAATCCCAACAATTGCCACCAATTTGACCAATTGAATTTTGACCCAAAACCTATTTTTAACTCAAAGCCAAATTAAACCCTAATGTTACCCCAAACCCTAAATTTGACAAAACCTAATTTTACAAACTTGACCAACCTAATTTACCAAAATTTACATTATAACAGCCTATTTTGACCAAAAACCTAATTAAAGCCTAAACCTAATTTTACCACTGAACCTAATTTTGATCTAAACTAAATTTTACCAAAACCTAATTCTAACCCTATTTTGTCCTGAAACCTAGATTTAACCCAAAACCCAAATTTTAATCCAAAACCTAAATTTTGACCCTAAACCTAATTACCCAAAACCTAAATTTGACCCAAACCTAATTTTGACCCAAAACCTAATCCTAATTTAAAACCTAATTTTGACCCAAAACCCTATTTTAACTAAAAGCCAAATTCAAACCTAATGTTGACCAAACCCTAATTTGAACCCAAAACCTAATTTTGACCCAAAACCCTAATTTTGACCCAAAACCTAAATTTTGACCAAAACATTTACAACCACCTAATTTTGACCAAAACCTAATTTAAGCCTAAACCTAATTTTGACACTGAACCTAATTTTGACTAAACCTAATTTTAACCAAAACCTAATTCTAACCCTTTTTGTCGAAACCTAGATTTAACCCAAACCCAAATTTTAATCCAAAACCCTAAATTTTGACCTAAACCTATGAACCTAAATTTGACCCAGACCCTAATTTTAACCCAAACCTAATTAAACCCTAATAAACCTAATTTTGACTCAAACCCTAATTTTACCAAAACCCAATTTGACCCAAAACCTAATTAAAAATTTTGACCCAAAAATTTAACTCAAAGCCAATAAAAAAATTGACCAAAACCTAATTTTACCAAACCTAATTTGACCCAAAACCTAAATTTACCAAAACCTAATAAAATTTGACCAAACCTAAATAAACTTTACAAAACTAATTGACCCAAAACCAAAAAACCTAATTTTACCCAAAATAATTACCAAAATAACAAACTAATTACAAACCAATTTTGACCCAAACCTAAAACTAATCCAAACCAAACCTAATAACCCAAACCTAATTAACAACCAATGAAAACCTAATTTGACCCCCAATTGAACAAGACCCAACTATTTTAACTCAAAGCCAAATTCAAACCTAATGTTGACAAACCCTAAATTTGACCCAAAACCTAATTTTGACCCAAAACCTAATACCCGAAATTTGACCCAAGACCAATTATAACCAGAGCCAATTTGACCAAAATCCTAATTCAAAGCCTAAACCTAATTTTGACCCTGAACCTAATTTTATCCTAAACCATAAATTTTAACCAAAACCCTAATTTAACCCTTTTTTGTCCGAAACCTAGATTTAACCCAGAACCCAAATTTATCCAAAACCAAATTTTGACCCTAAACCAAATTTACCAAACCTAAATTTGACCCGAACCCTAATTTTGACCATAACCTAATTTTAAACCTAATTTTGACAAACCCTAATTAAACCCTTCAAAACTTTTAACCAAAACCTTAATTTAACCAAAACCAATTTTGACCCAAACAAATTTTGACCCAAAACCTAAATTTTGACAACCATTTGGACAAAAAATGAAATTTTTAACAAAAGCCAAATTCACCTAAACCCTAATAACTAAATTTGACCAACCTAATTTTGACCCAAAACCTAATTTAGACCCTGACCTAATTCTAACCCTAATTTAGACCCAATACCCTAATTCAAACCCTTTTTTCCCTAAACCCTTTTTAACTACGACACCTTAATTTCGACCCAAAACAAATTTGACCCAAACCCTAATTTGGACAACAAAATTTTGACCCAAACCCTATTTTTAACTCAAAGCCAAATTCAAACCTAATGTTGACCCAAAACCCTAAATTTGATCCAATTGAAAACCTAATTTTGACCCAAAACCAAAATTTAACCAACAATTTTGATCCAAAACATTTGCCAAACCTTAATGACCCAAACTAATTTAAACCTAACCTAATTACCAAAACCTAATTTGAACCTAAACCCAATTTTGACCAAAAACCCTAATTTAACCAAAACCTAACCTAACCTATTTTAATCCAAAACCCTATTTTAACCCTAAACCTAATTTTAACCCAAAACCTAATTACCCAACCAAACAAACAAACCAAAAACCTAATTTTGACCAAAACCTAAATTTACAACCTAATTTTGACCCAAAACCCTAATTACAAACCTAATAAACCCAAACCTAAACAAAGCAAACTAATTTTGACCCAAAACCAAATTTTAACCCCAAAACCCTAATTTGAAAAACATGAAAACCCTAATTTTAACCAAAACCTAATAAAAAACCAACCCTTTAATCCAAACCTAATTTTGACCCAAAACCTAATTAAACCTAATTTTGCCCAAATTTTAAAAACCAAATTTAAACCAAACCTAATTTGACCAAAACCTAATTTAACCTAATTTTGACCCAAAACCTAATTTTGATCCTAAACCTAAATTTAAAACCCTAATTCTAACCCTATTTTGGTCGAAACCCTAGATTTAACCCAAATAATTTTAATCCAAAACCTAAATTTTACCTAAACCTAATTTACAAAACCTAAATTTGACCCAAACCTAATTTTGACCCAAAACCTAATTTTGACCTAAACCCTAATTTAATAAAACCTAATTTTGACCCAAAACCTATTTTTAACTCAAAGCCAAATTCAAACCCTAATGTTGACCAAAACCTAAATTTGAACCCAAACCTAATTTTGACCAAACCTAATTTTGACCCAAAATTACCCAAACCAAATTATAACCACTAATTTTGACCAAAATCCTAATTCAAAGCCTAAACCTAATTTTGACCTGAACCTAATTTTGATCCTAAACCTAAATTTTAACCAAAACCCTAATTCTAACCCTATTTTGTCAAACCCTAGATTAAGAACCCAAATTTTATTACAAAACCCTAATTTTGACCTAAACCAAATTTAAAGAACCTAAATTTACCCGAACCTAATTTTGACCTGACCTAATTCTAAACCTAATTTAGACCCAATACCTAATTCAAACCCTGCCAAACCTTTTTAACTCAACCGACCCTAATTTGCCCAACCAATAAAACCAATTTGACCAACCTAAATTTTGACCCAAACCTAATTTGGACACAAACAAATTTTGACCCAAAACCCTATTTTAACTCAAAGCCAAATTCAAACCTAAACCTAATGTTGCAAAACCTAAATTTGACCCAGAACCTAATTTTGACCCAACCCTAATTTAGACCCTACCTAATTCTAACCTAATTTAGACCCAATACCTAATTCAAACCCTTTTTGTCCCAAAACCCTTTTTAACTCAAGCCGACACCTTAATTTCGACCAAAACCAAATTTTGACCCAAACCCTAATTTGACCACCAATTTTGACCCAAAACCCTATTTTTAACTCAAAACCAAATTCAAACCTAATTTTGACCCAAACCCTAAATTTGATCGAAACCTAATTTTGACCCAAAACCGAAATTTGACCCAAAACCTAATTTTGACCCAAAAAATTTTGACCTGACCCAAATAGCAAGGCCTAATTTTGACCAAAAACCTAATTCAAAGCCTAAACCCTAATTTTCACCCTGAACCCTAATTTTGATCCTAAACCTAAATTTTAACAAAACCCTAATTCTAACCCTATTTTTGTCCTGAAACCTAGATTTAACCCAAACCCAAATTTTAATCCAAAACCCTAAATTTTGACCTAAACCTAATTTTGACCCAAAACCTAAATTTGACCCGAACCTAATTTTGACCCAAACCCTAATTTTGACCTGACCTAATTTGATGGAAAACCTAATTTTGACCCAAAACCCTATTTTAACTCAAAGCCAAATTCAAACCCTAATGTTGACCAAACCCTAAATTTGATCCAAAACCTAATTTTGACCCAAAACCTAATTCAAAACCATAACCTAATTTTGACACAAACCAATTTTGACCTGACCAAATTAAAACCAGGCCTAATTTTGACCAAAAACCCTAATTCAAAGCTAACCCTAATTTTGACTGAACCTAATTTTGATCCTAAACCTAAATGTTAACCAAAACCTAATTCTAACCCTTTTAAAACCCTAGATTTAACCGAACCCAAATTTTAATCCAAAACCTAAATTTTGACCTAAACCTAATGTTAAAACCTAAATTTGACCCAGAACCTAATTTTGACCCAAACCCCAATTTTGACCTGACCTAATTAACCTAATTTAGACCCAATACCTAATTCAAACCATTTTTTCCCAAAACCATTTTTTTAACTCAAACCCTTAATTTGACCCAAACCCAAATTTTGACCAAACCCTAATTTGAATGAAAAACCTAATTTTGACCCAAAACCTATTTTAACTCCAAAGCCAAATTCAAACCTAATGTTGACCCAAAACCAAAATTTGATCCGAAACCTAATTTTACCAAAACCAAATTTGACCCAAAACCTAATTTTGACCCAAAAATTTTGAACCCAATTATAACCCACCTAATTTTAACCAAAAACCTAATTCAAAGCCTAAACCTAATTTTGACCACTGAACCTAATTTTGATCCTAAACCTAAATTTTAACCAAAACCTAATTCTAACCTATTTTGGTCTGAAACCTAGATTTAACCCAAAACCCAAATTTTAATCCAAAACCTAAATTTTGACCCTAAACCTAATGTTGACCCAAAACCTAAATTTGACCAGAACCTAATTTTGACCCAAAACCTAATTTTGACCTGACCTAATTTGAATAAAAACCTAATTTTGACCCAAAACCATATTTTTAACTCAAAAGCCAAATTCAAACCAATAAATTTGATCCGAAACCTATTTTTACCCAAAAATTTACCACACCTAATTTTGACCAAAAAATTTTGACCTGACCCAATTAAAACCAGGCCTAATTTTGACCAAAAACCTAATTCAAGCCTAAACCCAAATTTTGACAATGAACCATAATTTTGATCCTAAACCCTAAATTTTAACCAAAAACCTAATTCTATCCCTATTTTTGTCTCGAAACCCTAGATTTAACAAACCCAAATTTTAATCCAAAACCCTAAATTTTGACAATTACGAACCTAAATTTGACCTAGAACCTAAATTTCCCAAAACCTAATTCAAACCCTTTTTTAACTCAACCGACACCTTAATTTTGACTCAAAACCAAATTTTGACCCAAAACCTAAATTTTGACCCAAAACCTAATTTGGACACAAAACCAAATTTTGACCCAAAACCCTATTTTTAACTCAAAGCCAAATTCAAACCTTAAACCTTAATGTTGACCCAAAACCTAAATTTGACCCAAAACCTAATTTTGACCCAAACCCTAAATTAGACCCTGACCTAATTCTAACCTAATTTAGACCCAATACCTAATTCAAACCCTTTTTGATTTCAAAAAATTTTGTCCCAAAACCAAATTATAACCAAACCCTAATTTTGACCAAACAAATTTTGACCCAAAACCTATTTTTAACTCAAAGGCAAATTCAAACCTTAAACCTAATGTTGACCCAAAACCTAAATTTGACCCAAAACCTAATTTAGTCCCCTACCTAATTCTAACCTAATTTAGACCCAATACCCTAATTCAAACCCTTTTAACTCCAGGCACCTAATTTTGACCAAAAACCTAAATTTTGACCAAAACCTAATTTGGACACAAACAATTTTGACCCAAAATCTATTTTTAACTCAAAGCCAAATTCAAACCCTAATGTTGACGTAAAACCCTAAATTTGATCCAAACCTAATTTTGACCCAAAACCTAATTTTAACCCAAACAAATTTTACCCAAAACCCAATTATAACGAGCCCTAATTTGACTAAAAATCCTAATTCAAAGCCTTAACCCTAATTTTGACCAACCTAATTTTGATCCTAATACATAAATTTTAACCAAAACCTAATTCTAACCCTATTTTTGTCCGAAACCCTAGATTTAACCCAGAACCCAAATTTATTCCAAAACCCTAAATTTTGACCCTAAACCCTAAATTTAAGCGGAACCCTAAATTTGACCCGAACCTAATTTTGACCCTGACCTAATTCTAAACCTAATTTAGACCCAATACCTAATTCAAACCCTTTTTGTCATAAAACCCTTTTTTAACTAAGCCGACACCTTAATTTGCCCAAACCCAATTTGACCCAAAACCAATTTTGACCCAAAACCTAAATTTTGACCCAAAACCCTAATTTGGACACAAACCAAATTTTGACCCAAAACCCTATTTTTAACTCAAAGCCAAATTCAAACCTTAAACCCTAATGTTGCCCCAAACCCTAAATTTGACCCAACCCTAATTTTGACCCAAAACCTAATTTAGACCCTGACCTAATTCTAACTCTAATTTAGACCCGATACCCTAATTCAAACCCTTTTTGTCCCCAAACCCTTTTAACTCAAAGCCGACACCTTAATTTCGACCAAAACCCAAATTTTGACCCAAAACCTAATTTGGACACAAATTTTGACCCCAAAACCCTATTTTTAACTCAAAGCCAAATTCAAACCTAATGTTGACCAAACCCTAAATTTGATCCAGAAACCTATTTTTGACCCAAAACCGAAATTTTACCCAAAATCCTAATTGAAACCACAGACCCTAATTTTGACCAAAACCCTAATTCAAAGCCTAAACCCTAATTTTGACCTGAACCTAATTTTGATCCTAAACCTAAATTTTACCAAAACCCTAATTCTAACCTATTTTGCGAAACCCTAGATTTAACCCAGAACCCAAATTTTAATCCAAAACCCTAAATTTTGACCTAAACCTAAATTGTTGCAGAACCCTAAATTTGACCAGAACCTAAATTTGGCCCAAAACCTAATTTTGACCTGACCTAATTCTAACCTAATTTAGACCATACCTAATTCAAACCCTATTTTGTCCCAAAACCCTTTTTTAACTCAATCCACACCCTAATTTCGACCCAAAACCCAAATTTTACCAAACCTAATTTGGACCCAAAACCTAATTTGGACACAAAGCCAAATTTGGACCCAAAACCCTATTTTAACTCAAAAGCCAAATTCAAACCTTAAACCTAATGTTGACCCAAACCCTAAATTTGACCCAACCTAATTTTGACCCAAACCTAATTTAGACCCTGACCTAATTCTAACCTAATTTAGACCCAATACCCTAATTCAAACCCTTTTTTGTCCCAAAACCTTTTTTCAACTCAAACCGACACCTTAATTTAGGCCCAAAACCCAAATTTGACCCAAAACCTAATTTGGACACAAACAAATTTTGACCCAAACCTATTTTAACTCAAAGCCAAATTCAACCCTAATGTTGACCCAAAACCTAAATTTGACCAAAACTTAATTTTGACCCAAAAAATTTACCATTTTGACCACAATTATAACCAGCCTAATTTTGATCCTAAACCTAAGTTAATAATTTGACCCACAATTTTGACTAAAATAACCCAAGCCTAATTTGAACCAAAACCCAAATTTAGACCAAAACCCTAATTCGTCCAAAACCTAATAACCCTATTTTGAAAAGAACCTATTTTGACCTAAACCCTAATGTTTAGAAAACCCTAATTTACCCTTTTTGACCCAAAACCTATTTTTAACTCAAAGCCAAATTCAAACCTAATGTTGACCAAAACCCAAAATTTGATCCAAACCTAATTTTGACAAAATTTGACCAAAACCTAATTCAAACCTAAACCTAATTTTGACCCAAAAATTTTGACCTGACCAAATTATAACTGAGCCTAATTTTGACCAAAAACCTAATTCCAAGCCTAAACCTAATTTTGACCTGAACCCTAATTTTATCCTCAACCTAATTCTAACCCTACTTTTGTCCCAAACCTAAATTTAACCCAACCCAAATTTTAATCCAAATCCTAAATTTTGACCTAAACCTAAATTTAAGCCAAAACCTAATTTTGACCTGACCTAATTCTAACCTAATATAGACCCAATCCTAATTCAAACCCTTTTGTCCCAAAACCCTTTTTATAACTCAATGCGGACACCTAATTTACCCAAACCAAATTTTACAAAACCTAAATATTGACCCAAAACCTAATTTGGCAAAACCAAATTTTGACCCAAAACCTAATTTAGACCCATGACCTAATTCTAACCTAATTTAGACCCAATACCTAATTCACCCTTTTTGTTCCTAAACCTTTTAAACTCAAATCCCAAGACCTAATTTTGACCCAAAACCAAATTTTGACAAACCTAATTTGGACACAAAACCAAATTTTGACCCAAAACCTATTTTAACTCAAAGCCAAATCCTTACTTAAACCCTAATGTTGACCCAAAACCCTAACTTTGACCCATAAACCTAATTTTGACCTAAACCTAATTTTGATCCTAAACCTAAATTTGAACCAAAACCCTAATTTGGACCCAAAAAATTTTGAACTAAAATAACCCAAAGCCTAATTTGACCCAAAACCTAATTTAGACCAAAAACCTAATTAATCCAAAACCCTAATTTGAACCTATTTTTGACCCTAAAGCCTAATTTTAACGAAAAACCCTAATTCTTACCCTTTTTGACCCAAAACCCTATTTTTAACTCAAAACCCAAATTCTAACCTAAACCCTAATGTTGACCCAAAACCTAAATTTGATCCAGAACCTAATTTTGACCCAAACCCAAATTTGACCAAACCCTAATTCAAACCTAAACCTAAATTTGACCCGAGCCTAATTTTACCTACCCAAATTATAACGAGCCTAATTTTGACCAAACCCTAATTAATGCCTAAACCTAATTTTGACCCTAAACCTAATTTTGATCCTAAACCTAAATTTTACCAAAACCTAATTCTAACAATATTTTGTCCCAAACCTAAATTTAACCCAAAACCCAAATTTTAATCCAAAACCCTAAATTTTACCTTAAACCTAAATTTAGCGAACCTAATTTTGAACCAAAACCCTAATTTAGACCCTGACCTAATTCTAACCTAATTTTGACCAATACCTAATTCAAACCCTTTCCAAACCCTTTTAACTCAAATCAACACCTTAATTTCGACCCAAACCCTAATTTGGACCCAACAAATTTTGACCCAAACCCTTATTAGATCCAAAACCTAATTTGAACCATATTTTGACCTATACCTAATTTTAACGTAAAACCTAATTCTAACCTATTTTGACCCCAAACCTAATTATGACCAAAACCATAATTTAGACCCAAACACCTAATTTAAACCTAAACCCTAATTGACCCAAAACCTAATTTAGACCTGACCCTAATTCAAAGCCTAAACCTAATTTTGATCCTAAACCTAATTTTGAACCAAAACCTAATTTGGACCCAAACGAAATTTTGACCTAAAATAACCAAGCCCAAATTTGACCCAAACCCTAATTTAGACCCAAAACACTAAATCCGATCCAAAACCCTAATTGAACCTATTTTGACCAGAACCTATTTTGAAACCCAAATTCTTACCCTATTTTTGACCCAAAACCCTATTTTTAACTCAAAACCCAAATTCAAACCCTAAACCCAAATGTTGACCCAAAACCTAAATTTGACCAGACCTAATTTTCCAAAACAATTTTGACACAAAACCCTAATTCAAACCTAAACCTAATTTTAACCCAAACCCTATGTTTCCAATAATTTAATGCAAAACCCTAATTCTAACCTATTTGACCCCAAAACCTAATTCTAACCCAAAATCGTAATTTTCTCCAAAACCCTAATTTTGACCTGACCTAATTCAAAGCCTAAACCTAATTTTGTCCAAAACCCTAATTTTGATCCTAAACCTAAATTTGAACCAAAACCCTAATGTGGAACCAAAACCCTAAATTTGACCCAGAACCCTATTTTTGACCCAGACCTAATTTTGACCCAAACCAATTTTGACCCAAAACCTAATTCTAACCTACACCTAATTTTACCCAAAACAAATTTTGTCAAAACCCAAATTATAACCAGCCCTAATGTTGCCCGAAACCTAATTACCCAAAACTCTAATTTAGACACAAAACCCTAATTCAAAGCCTAAACCCAAATTTTCACCCTAAACCTAATTTTAATCCTAAACTCTAAATTTGAACCAAAACCTAATTCTAACCCTTTTGTTCCAAAACCTAATTTTGACCCAGAACCCTAATTTTAATCTAAAACCCTAAATTTTGATCCAGAACCCTAAATTTAACCTAAACCTAAATTTGACCTAAAACCCAATTTTAGACCCAAAACCTATTCTAACCTAATTCGGACCCAAAACCCTAATTCTAAACCTATTTTGGTCCCAAAAACCTTTTAACTCAAAGCCGACACCTAAGTTTGACCCGAATCCCAATTTTGACCCAAAACCCTAATTCAAACCTAAACCATAAATTTGACCCAAACCAATTTGGACCCCAAACCTAAAACCCTATTTTTGACCCAAAACACTAAATTTGAATCGAACCCTATTTTTGACACTAAACCCTAATTTTAACCAAACCTTAATTCTAACCCTATTTTGACCCAAAACCTATTTTTAATCAAAAGCCAAATTCAAACCCTAAACCCTAATGTTGACCAAAAACCCTAAATTTGACGGACACCTAATTTTGACCCAAAACCGAATTTTGACCCAAAACCAAATTCAACCCTAAACCCTAATTTGAGAAAAACCAAATTTTGACCTGACCCAAATTATATCCCAGGCCTAATTTTGACCTAAAACCCTATTTTCAACCCAAAGGCCTAATTTCAACCCTAAACCCTAATTTCAACCCAAAGACCAATTTAGAACCAAAACCCTATTTTTACTCAAAACCTAATTCAAACCTTAACCTAATTTTGACGAAAACCCTAATATGGACCCAAAACAAATTTTGACCCAAACCCTAATTATAACCCAAAGCCCTAATTTTGACCCAAAACCCTAATTCGACTCAAAACCCTAATTTTAACCAAAACCTAATTCAAACCCTAAACCCTAATTTTGACCCAAAACCTAACTAAACCTAATTTAGACCCCAAACCCTAATTCTAAACCTAATTTGGACACAAAACCTAATTCTAACAATATGTCCTGACCCTTTTTTACCATTTTGACCTAAAACCCAAATTTTAAACCAAATCCTAATTCTAACCTATTTTGCCCCAAAAGCCTATTTTCACCCAAACCCTAATTAGACCCAAAACCTAATTCAAACCTATTTGGGCCCAAAACCCTAATTCTAACCCTATTTTTGTCCCAAAACCATTTTTAACTCAACGACACCTGATTTTGACCCAAAACCTAATTCAAAACCCTATTTTACTCAAACCCAAATTCAAACCTAAACCCTAATTTAGACCCAAAACACTAAATTTTGACCCTAAACCCTAAATTTTGACCCAAAACCTAATTTGGACACAAACAAATTTTGACCCAAAACCCTATTTTTAACTCAAAGCCAAATTCAAACCTTAAACCTAATGTTGACCCAAAACCCTAAATTTGACCCAAACCCTAATTTTGACCCAAAACCTAATTTTGACCTAGACCTAATTCTAACCTAATATAGACCCGATACCCTAATTCAAACCCTTTTTTGTCCCCAAAACCCTTTTTTAACTCAAAGCCAGCACCTTAATTTAGACCCAAAACCCAAATTTTGATCCAAAACCTAAATTTTGACCCAAAACCCTAATTTGGACACAACCCAGAGATTTTGACCCAAAACCCTATTTTTAACTCAAAAGCCAAATTCAAACCTAATGTTGACCAAAACCATAAATTTGATCCAAAACCTAATTTTGACCCAAAACCTAATTTTGACCCAAACAAAATTTTGACCCCAAACCCACGTTATAACCTGAGCCCTAATTTTGACCAAAAATCCTAATTCAAAGCCTAAACCCTAATTTTGACCAAACCTAATTTTGATCCTAAACCATAAATTTTAATCAAAACCCTAATTCTAACCCTATTTTTGTCCCAAACCCTAGAGTTAACCAGAACCCAAATTTTAATCCAAAACCCTAAATTTTGACCCTAAACCTAAATTTAAGCCAGAACCTAAATTTGACCCAGGAACCTAATTTTGTCCCAAAACCCAATTTAGACCCAAACCTAATTCTAAACCTAATTTAGACCCAATACCTAATTCAAACCCATTTTTGTCCCCAAACCCTTTTTTTAACTCAAGCGACACCTTAATTTGATCCAAAACCCAAATGTTGACCCAAACCTAAATTTTACCCAAAACCTAATTTGGACCAAAAATTTTGACCCAAAACCCTATTTTTAACTCAAAAGCCAAATTCAAACCTTAAACCTATTTGAAACCTAAATTTGACCAAACCTAAATTCCAAAACCTAATTTAGACCCAAACCTAATTCTAACCTAATTTAGACATACCCTAATTCAAACCTTTTTAACAAAAATTTTGACCAAACCCTAAATTTATCCGAAACCTAATTTTGACCCAAAACCAATTTGACCAAAACCTAATTTTGACCCAAAAAATTTTACCTGACCCAATTATAACCTAATTTTGACCAAACCCTAATCAAAGCCTAAACCTAATTTTGACCAAACCTAATTTTGATCAAAACCTAAATTTTAACCAAACCAATTAACCCTATTTTAACCAAAACCAAATTTTAATCCAAAACCTAATTTTACCTAACCCTAATGTTGACCAAAACCCTAAATTTGACCCAAAACCCCAATTTTGACCCAAACCCTAATTTTGACCCTGACCTAATTGAACCCTAATTTAGACCCGATACCCTAATTCAAACCTTTTTTCCCCAAACCCCTTTTTTTAACTCAAGCCCGACACCTTAATTTACCCAAAACCAATTTTGACCCAAAACCCTAATTTGAAAAACCCTAATTTTGACCAAAACCTATTTTTAACTCAAAAGCCAAATTGAAACCCTAATGTTGACCGAAACCTAAATTTGATCCAAAAACCTATTTTGACCCAAAACCAATTTTGACCCAAACCCTAATTCAAAACCTTAACCTAATTTTGACTAAAAATTTTGACCCAACCCAAATTAAAACCACAGGCCCTAATTTTGACCAAAAACCCTAATTCAAAGCCTAAACCCTAATTTTGACCCTGAACCCTAATTTTGATCCTAACCCTAAATGTTAACCAAAACCCTAATTCTAACCCTATTTTTGTCCAAACCCTAGATTTAACCCTGAACCCAAATTTTAATCCAAAAACCTAAATTTTGACCTAAAACCTAAATTGAAGTCGAACCCTAAATTTGACCAAACCTAAATTTGGCACAAACCCTAATTTAGATCCAATACCTAATTCAAACCCTTTTTTAACTCAAACAACACCTAATTTTGACAAAACCAAAATTTTGACCCAAAACCTAAATTTTGACCAAAAACCTAATTTGGACACAAAACAAATTTTGACCAAACCCTATTTTTAACTCAAAACAAATTCAAACCTTAAACCTTAATGTTGACCAAACCCTAAATTTGACCCAAAACCTAATTTTGACCAAAACGTAATTTAGACCCACTACCTAATTCTAACCTAATTTAGACCCAATACCCTAATTCAAACCCTCCAAACCTTTTTAACTCAAGCTCGACACCTTAATTTCGACCCCAAACCCAATTTTGACCCAAGACCTAATTTGGACACAAATTCAAACCCTAATGTTGACCAAATTCAAACCTAATGTTGCAAAACCCTAAATTTGATCCAGAAACCTAATATTGACCCAAAACCCTAATTTTGACCTAAAACCTAATTTGGACGATCCTAAATTTGATCCTAAACCATAAATTTTAACAAAACCCAATTCCAACCTATTTTTTCAAAACCTAGATTTAACAGACCTAATTCTAAACCTAATTTAGACTCAATACCCATATTCAAACCCTTTTTGTCCCAAAACCCTTTTTTAACTCAAGCGACACCTTAATTTCGACCCAAAACCAAATTTTGACCCAAAACCCTAATTTTGACCAAAACCCTAATTTGGACACAAAACCAAATTTTGACCCAAAACCCTATTTTTAACTCAAAAGCCAAATTCAAACCCTAATGTTGACCCAAAACCTAAATTTGACACCAAACCTATTTTTGACCCAAAACCTAAATTTGACCAAAAACCTAGTTCAAACCAGAACCTAATTTTGACCAAAAACCTAATTCAAAGCCTAAACCTAATTTTGACCTGAACCCTAATTTTTGAGCCTAAACCCTAAATTTTAACCAAAACCATAATTCAACCCTATTTTGTCATGAAACCCTAGATTAAACCCGAACCCAAATTTTATTCCAAAACCTAAATTTTGACCCTAAACCATAAATTTAAGCGGAACCCTAAATTTGACCCAGAACCTAATTTTGACCCAAAACCCTAATTTAGACCCTGACCTAATTCTAACCCTAATTTAGACCCAATACCTAATTCAAACCCTTTTTTAACCAAAACCCGACACCTTAATTTTGACCCAAACCCTAAATTTTGACCCAAAACCTAATTTGGACACAACCGAAATTTTGACCCAAAACAATATTTTTAACTCAAAAGCCAAATTCAAACCTTAAACCCTAATGTTGACCCAAACCCTAAATTTACCAAACCCTAATTTTGACCTGACCTAATTGAACCTAATTTAGACCCGATACCCTAATTCAAACCCTTTTTTGTCCCAAAACCCTTTTTTTAACTCAAGCCGCACCCTAATTTCGACCCAAAACCCAAATTTTGACCCAAAACCTAATTTGGACACAAAACCTAATTTTGACCCAAAACCTATTTTTAACTCAAAACCCAAATTCAAACCCTAATGTTGACCCAAACCCTAAATTTGATCCAGAAACCTATTTTTGACCCAAAACCTAAATTTGACCCAAAACCCTAATTCAAAACCCCTAATATTGACTTTGACCCAAATTATAACCCTAATTTTGACCAAAACCCTAATTCAAAGCTTAAACCCTAATTTTGACCACAACCTAATTTTGATCCTAAACCTAAATTTTACCAAAACCTAATTCTAACCCTATTTTGTCCCAACCCTAGATTTTACCTAGAACCCAAATTTTAATCCAAAACCTAAATTTTGACCCTAAACCTAAATTGTTGCGGAACCTAAATTTGCCAAAACCTAATTTAGACCTGACCTAATTCTAACCTAATTTAGATCCAATACCCTAATTGAAACCCTTTTTAACTCAAAACCTAATTAAACCCAAATAATTTTGACCCAAAACCTAATTTGGAAACAAACCAAATTTTGACCCAAAACCCTATTTTTAACTCAAAACCAAATTCAAACCTTAACCTAATGTTGACCAAAACCCTAAATTTGACCCAAACCTAATTTTGACCTTACCTAATCTAACCTAATTTAGACCCAAACCTAATTCAAACCTTTTTAACTCAAACACCTAATTTTAGCCCAAAACCAAATTTGACAAAACCTAAATTTTACCCAAACCTAATTGGGACCCAAAAAATTTTGACCCAAAGCCTATTTTAACTCAAAGCCAAATTCAAACCTTAAACCTAATTTTGCCAAACCCTAAATTTGACCCGAACCCTAACTTTGACCAAAACCTATTTTAGACCTGACCTAATTCTTACCTAATTTAACTGATACCTAATTCAACCTTTTTGTCCCAATTTTTTAACCCAAAACCCAATTTTGACCCTAAACCCAAATTTTGACCCAAAACCTAATTTGGACACAAACCAAATTTTGACCCAAAACCCTATTTTAACTCAAAATCCAAATTCAAACCTAATGTTGACCAAAACCCTAAATTTGATCCAAAACATATTTTTGACCCAAAACCGAAATTTGACCCAAAATCCTAATTAAACCCTGACCCTAATTTTAACAAACCCTAATTCAAAGCCTAAACCTAATTTTTACTGAACCTAATTTTGATCCTACCCTAAATTTTAACCAAACCTAATTATAACCTACTTTTGTCCAAACCCTAAATTTGACCAGAACCTAATTTTGACCCAAACCTAATTTTGACCCAAAACCCTAATTTAGACCTGACCTAATTCTAACCTAATTTAGACCCGATACCCTAATTCAAACCCTTTTTTCCCAAAACCCTTTTATCTCACCCGACACCTAATTTTGACCCAAAACCAATTTTGACCCAAAACCCTATTTTTAACTCAAAGCCAAATTCAAACCCTAATGTTGACCAAACCTAAATTTGACAAAACCTAATTTTGACCCAAAACCTAAATTTTGACCCAAAACCTAATTTTGACCTAAACCCTAAGTTTGACCCAAAAATAATTTGGACCCAAACCAAATTTTGACCTATTTTAACCCAAACCTAATTTGACCAAAACCAATTTTGACCAAAAACCTAAATACCTATTTTAGAAAAGAACCTATTTTGACCTAAACCTAATTTTCGAAAACCCTAATTTTACCCTTTTTTGACCCAAAACCCTATTTTTAAATCAAAGCCAAATTAAACCTAATGTTGACCCAAACCCTAAATTTGATCCAAAACCTAATTTTGACCCAAAACCAAATTTGACCCAAAACCTAATTTTAACCAAAACCAAATTTTACCTGACCCAAATTATAACCTAATTTTGACCAAAACCCTAATTAAGCCTAAACCCTAATTTTGACCAAAACCTAATTTTGATCCTCAACCCTAAATTTTAACCAAAACCCTAATTCTAACCCTATTTTTCAAACCTAGATTAACCCAATTTAATCCAACCTAAATTTTAACCATAAACCTAAATTTAAACAACCCTAAATTTGACCCAGACCCTAATTTTGACCCAAACCCTAATTTTGACCCAACCTAATTCTAACCCTAATTTAGACCCAATACCCAAATTCAAACCCTTTTTTTGCAAAACCCTTTTTTTCAACCCGACACCTAATTTTGACCCAAAACCCAAATTTTGACCTAAAACCTAATTTGGACAAAACCAAATTTTGACCCAAAACCCTATTTTTACCTCAAAATCCAAATTCAAACCTTAAACCTAATGTGACGAAACCCTAAATTTGACCCAAACCTAATTTTGACCCAAAACCTAATTTTGACCTAATTCTAACCTAATTTAGACACGATACCCTAATTCAAACCCTTTTTGTCCCAAAACCCTTTTTTAACTCAGAACCTTAATTTGACCAAAATTGACACCTAAATTTTGACCCAAACCCTAATTTGGACACAACCAAATTTTGACCCAAAACCTATTTTTAACTCAAAGCCAAATTCAAACCTAATGTTGACCCAAAACCCTAAATTTGATCCAAACCTAATTTTGACCCAAATTTGACCCAAAACCCTAATTCAAACCTAAACCTAATTTTGACCCAAACCAAATTATAACCCAGCCTAATTTTGACCAAAAACCTAATTCAAAGCCTAAACCCTAATTTTGACCACAGACCTAATTTTGATCCTAAACCTAAATTTTAACCAAAACCTAATTCTAACCTATTTTTGTCCCAAAACCTAGATTTAACCCAGAAACCCAAATTTAATCCAAAACCCTAATTTTGACCCTAAACCTAAATTTAAGCGCCCTAAATTTGACCGAACCTAATTTTGACCAAAACCCTAATTTAGACCCATAACCTAATTCTAACCCTAATTTAGACCCGATACCCTAATTCAAACCCTTTTCCCTAAACCTTTTTTTAACTCAAGCCCGACACCTAATTTCACCAAACCATTTTGACCCAAACCTAAATTTGACCAACCCTAATTTGGAAAAACCAAATTTTGACCCAAAACCCTATTTTTAACTCAAAAGCCAAATTCAAACCTTAAACCTAATGTTGACCAAAACCTAAATTTGACCAACCCTAATTTTGACCCAAAACCTAATTTTGACCCCTGACCTAATTCTAACCCTAATTTAGACCCGATACCCTAATTCAACCCCTTTTTGTTCCTAAACTCTTTTTTAACTCAAATCCCAAGACCTTAATTTCGACCCAAAACCCAAATTTTGTCCCAAAACCCTAAATTTTGACCCAAAAACCTAATTTGGACACAAAACCGAAATTTTGACCCAAAACCCTCTTTTTTAACTCAAAGCCAAATTTAAACCCTAATGTTGAAAAACCTAAATTTGACCCATAAACCTAATTTTGACCTAAACCTAATTTTGACCTAAACCCTAAATTTGAACAACCTAATTTTGACCAAAACCATTTATAACCTTGACCCTAATTTTGACCAAAACCTAATTCAGACCAAAAACCCTAATTTTGACCAAAACCATTTTGACCTAAACCTAATTTTAGCAAAACCCTAATTCTACCCCTTTTTGACCCAAAACCCTATTTTTAACCCAAACCCAAATTCTAACCCAAAACCTAATTTTGACCCTAAACCTAAATTTAATTGAACCTAAATTTGACCAAACCTAATTTTGACCCAAACCCAATTTAGACCCTAAACCTAATTCTAAACCTAATTTAGACAAATTAAACCTTTTGTCCCAAACCCTTTTTAACTCAAAACCTAAATTCTACCCAAAACCTATTTTTAACTCAAAACCAAATTTAACCCTAAACCTAATTTTAATCCAAAACCCTAAATTTTGACCTAAACCTAAATTTAGACCCAACCCTAATTTTAACCTTCCCAAAACCTTTTTAACCCAAACCTAATTTACTAATTTGGACACCACATAAATTTGTCCCAAAACCCTTTTTTAACTCAAATCCCAATCAACCCTAATTTTGACCCAAAACCTAAATTTGATCCAAAACCTAATTTTGACCAAACAATTTGACCCAAAACCCTAATTCAAAACCTAATTTTGACCAAAAACCTAATTATTCCAAAACCTAATTCTAACCTATTTTGACCCCAAACCTAATTTTAACCAAATCTAACCTATTTTGACCCAAACACCTAAATTAAACCCAAACCAAATTATCCAAAACCTAAATTTGACCCAAACCCTAATTCAACCTAAACCCTAAATTTGACCTAAACCTAAATTTGCCCAAAACCCTAATTTAGACCCAAACAAATTTTGACCTAAAATAACCCAAACCCAAATTTGTCCCAAAACCCTTTTAGACCCAAACACTAATTTAAACCCAAACCTAATTTTGACCAAACCCTATTTTAACCCAAACCCAAATTTTACCCTAATTTTGACCCAAAACCCTATTTTTAACTCAAAACCCAAATTCAAACCTAAACCCAATGTTGACCCAAAACCTAAATTTGACCAGAAACCTAATTTTGACCCAAAACCAAAATTTGACAAAACCCTAATTCAAACCTAAACCTAATTTTGACCAAACCAAAATTTTGACCAAACCCAAATAACCCCTAATTTTAACCAAAACCCTAATTCAAAGCCTAAACCTAATTTTGACCCAAAACCCTAATTTTGATCCTAAACCCTAATTTTACCAAAACCTAATTCTAACCATTTTGTCCAAAACCTAATTTAACCTAAACCCAAATTTTAATCCAAAACCTAAATTTTGACCTAAACCCTAAATTTTACCACCCTAATTTAAACCTAAACCTAATTGTAACCTAATTTTGACCCTAAACCCTAATTAAACCCTATTTTGCCAAAACCCTTTTTTAACTCAAACCCTATTTTTGACCAAAACCAATTTTGACCCAAAACCCTAAATTTTGACCCAAAACCTAATTTGACCTACAAATTTTGACCCAAAACCCTATTTTTAACTCAAAGCCAAATTCTAACCTTAACCCTAATGTTGACCCAACCCTAATTTGACCCAGAACCCTAATTTTGACCAAACCTAATTTAGAGACCTAATCTAAACCCTAATTTAGACCCAATACCCTAATTCTAACCCTGCCCAAAACCTTTTAATCAAAACCCTAAATTTAGACCAACCCAAATTTGACCCCAAACCTAAATTTTGACCCAAAACCTAATTTTGGACCCAAAACCAAATTTGACCAAAACCTAATTTTAACTCAAAATAACTTGAAACCATAATGTTGACCCAAACCCTAAATTTTGACCCAAAACCCTAATTTGGACCCTAAACCAATTTTGACTAACCTAATTAAACCTAATTTAGACCCATACCTAAAAACATTTTGTCCAACCCATTTTTCTAAACCAAGCGACACCTTAATTCAAACCCAATTTTGACCCAAACCCTAAATTTTAACCCAAAGCTAATTGGACCCTAAAAATTTTGACCCAAACCCTAATTTTGACATGACCAAAATTTTGACCCAAACCCTAATTTTAATTCAAAGCCAAATTCAAACCAATGTAACCAAAACCTAAATTTGACCAAACCCTAATTTTGACCAAACTAATTTGACCAAAACCTAATTCAAACCCAAACCTAATACCAATACCAAAAAATTTAACCCAAAGCCTAATTTTGACCAAAACCTAATTCAAACAACCCTAATTTTGACCCAAACCTAATTTTGACCCTAAACCTAAATTTTTACCCAAAACCTAATTTAACCCAATTTTTTCAAAGCCTAAATTTAACCCAAACCCAAATTTTAATCCAAACCCTAAATTTTGACCAAACCTAAATTTGACCCAAACCCTAATTTTACCCAAAACCTAATTTAGACCCATGACCTAATTCTAACCCTAATTTAGACCCAATCCCTAAAAAAACCCTTTTTTGTCCCAAAACCCTTTTTAAACTAAGTCCAACACCTTAATTTAGGCCCAAAACCCAAATTTTGACCCAAAACCTAATTTTGACCCAAAACCTAATTTGGAAAAAAAAATTTGACCCAAAACCTATTTTTAACTCAAAAGCCAAATTCAAACCCTAATGTTGACCAAAACCTAAATTTGATCCGAAACCTAATTTTGACCCAAAACCTAATTTTGACCCAAAATTTTGACCCAAACCCAAATTATAACCGAGCCTAATTTTGACCAAAAATCCTAATTCAAAGCCTAAACCCTAATTTTGACCCAGACCCTAATTTTGACTCAAAACCTAATTTAGACCATAACCTAATTCTAAACCTAATTTAGACCCGATACCTAATTAAACCCTTTTTGTCCCAAACTTTTTAACTCAACCGACCCTAATTTCGACCCAAAACCCTATTTAACCCCAAATTAAACCTTAAACCCTAATTTTGACCCAAACCCTAAATTTGACCAGAACCTAATTTTGACCAAACCTAATTTAGACCATGACCTAATTCTAACTCTAATTTAGACCCGATACCTAATTCAAACCCTTTTTTGTCCCAAAACCCTTTTTTAACCCAAAGCCCTAATTTCACCCAAAACCCAAATTTTGACCCAAAACCTAAATTTTGACCCAAACCTAATTTGGAAAAAACCAAAATTTTGACCCAAAACCTATTTTTAACTCAAAGCCAAATTCAAACCCTAATGTTGACGCAAAACCCTAAATTTGATCCAAACCTAATTTTGACCCAAAACCTAATTTTAACAAAATTTTGACCCAAACCCAAATTATAACCGAGCCTAATTTTGACCAAAACCTAATTCAAAGCCTAAACCCTAATTTTGACCCAGAACCTAATTTTGACTCAAAACCTAATTTAGACCCACGACCTAATTCTAAACCTAATTTAGACCAAACCCTAATTCAAACCCTTTTTGTCCCAACCCCTTTTTTAACTCAACCGACTCCTTAATTTCGACCCAAAACCCATTTTTAACTCAAAGCCAAATTCAAACCTTAAACCTAATTTTGCCCAACCCTAAATTTGACCAAACCCTAATTTTGACCCAAAACCTAATTTTGACCCTGACCTAATTCTAACCCTAATTTAGACCCATCCCTAATTCAAACCCTTTTTGTCCCAAAACCCTTTTTTTAACTCAAAGACACCTTAATTTCGACCCAAACCCAAATTTTGTCCCCAAACCCTAAATTTTGACCCAAACCTAATTTGGTCCAAACCCAAGATTTTGACCCAAAACCCTATTTTTAACTCAAAAGCCAAATTCAAACCCAAAAGATGACGCAAAACCCTAAATTTGATCAAAACCTAATTTTACCCAAAACCTAATTTTGACCAAACAAATTTTGACCCAAAACCCAATTATAACCTAAACCCTAATTTTGACCAAAATCTCTAATTCAAATCATAAACCCTAATTTTGAACCTGAACCATAATTTTGATCCTAAACCATAAGTTGTAACCAAAACCCTAATTCTAACCCTATTTTGTCCCGAAACCCTAGATTTAACCCAGAACCCAAATTTTAATCCAAAACCCTAAATTTTGACCCTACACCCTAAATTTAAGTCAGAACCCTAAATTTGACCCAGAAACCTAATTTTGACTCAAAACCCTAATTTAGACCCACCCTAATTCTAAACCTAATTTAGACCCGATACCCTAATTCAAACCCTTTTTGTCCCAAAACCCTTTTTAACTCAAAGCCGACACCTTAATTTCTACCCAAAACCTATTTTTAACTCAAAGCCAAATTCAAACCTTAAACCTTAATGTTCCCCAAACCCCAGAATTTGACCAGAATCCTAATTTTGACCCAAAACCCTAATTTAGACCCAATACCCTAATTCAAACCCTTTTTTTGTCCCAAAACCCTTTTTTTAACTCAAAGCCCAACACCTTAATTTCGACCCAATACCCAAATTTTGACCTAAAACCCTAATTTGGACACAAAACGGAAAATTTGACCCAAAACCCTATTTTTAACTCAAAAGCCAAATTCAAACCCTAATGTTGACCCAAAACCCTAAATTTGATCTAGAAACCTATTGTTGACCCAAAACCCGAAATTTGACCCAAAATCCTAATTCAAACCCTGAACCCTAATTTTGACCAAAAACCCTAATTCAAAGCCTAAACCCTAATTTTGACCACTGAACCTAATTTTGATCCTAAACCTAAATTTTAACCAAAACCCTAATTCTAACCCTATTTTTGTCTGAAACCCTAGATTAAACCAGACCCAAATTTTATTCCAAAACCCTAAGATTTGACCCTAAATAGTAAATTAAACCAACCTAAATCCGGAACCTAATTTTGCCCAAACCCTAATTTAGACCTGACCTAATTCTAACCCTAATTTAGACCCGATACCTAATTCAAACACTATTTTTGTCCCAACCCTTTTTTAAACTCCCCGACACCGTAATTTGGCCCAAAACCCAAATTTTGACCCAAAACCCTAAATTTTGACCCAAAACCCTAATTTGGACACAACCGAAAATTTTGACCCAAACCCCTATTTTTAACTCAAAGCCAAATTCAAACCCTAATGTTGTCGAAAACCCTAAATTTGATCCAGAAACCTAATTTTGACCCAAAACCGAAATTTGACCAAAACCTAATTCAAACCCTAAACCTAATTTTGACCCAAAATCAAAATTTTGACCCAAAACCAAATTATAACCCAGCCCTAATTTTGACCAAAAACCCTAATTCAAGCCTAAACCCTAATTTTGACCACAGACCCTAATTTTGATCCTAAACCCTAGATTTTAACCAAAACCCTAATTCTAACCCTACTTTTGTCCCGAAACCCTAGATTTAACCCACAACCCATATTTTAATCCAAAACCCTAAATTTTGACCTTAAACCCTAAATTTAAGCCAGAACCCTAATTTAGACCCACAACCTAATTGTAACCCTAATTTAGACCCAATACCCTAATTAAATCCCTTTTTTGTCCGAAAACCCTTTTTTTAACTCAAAGCCCGACACCTTAATTTCGACCCAAAACCCAAATTTTGATCCAAAACCCTAAATTTTGACCCAAACCTAATTTGGACCAAAATTTTGACCCAAAACCCTATTTTTAACTCAAAAGCCAAATTCAAACCTTAAACCCTAATGTTGACCAAACCCTAAATTTGACCAGACCTAATTTTGACCCAAAACCTAGTTTAGACCCATGACCTAATTCTACCCTAATTTAGACCCGATACCCTAATTCAAACCCTTTTTTGTCCCTAAACTCTTTTTTAACTCAAAGCCCGACACCTTAATTTCGACCCAAAACCCAAAATTTGACCCAAAACCCTAAATTTTGACCCAAAACCCTAATTTGGACACAAAACCGAAATTTTGACCCAAAACCCTATTTTTAACTCAAAAGCTAAATTCAAACATTAAACCCTAATGTTGACACAAACCCTAAATTTGACCCAGAACCCTAATTTGGACCCTAAACCCTAATTTTGACCCACAACCTAATTCTGACCCTAATTTAGACCCAATACCCTAATTCAAACATTTTTTTGTCCCAAAACCCTTTTTTTAACTCAAAGGCCGACTCCTTAATTTCGACCCAAAACCCTAAATTTTGACCCAAAACGCTAATTTGGACACATAACCGAAATTTTGACCCAAAACCCTAATTTGGACACATAACCGAAATTTTGACCCAAAACCCTATTTTTAATTCAAAAGCCAAATTCAAACCCTAATGTTGACCCAAAACCCTAAATTTGATCCAGAAACCTAATTTTGACCCAAAACCCGAAATTTGACCCAAAACCATAATTCAAACCCTAAACCTAATTTTGACCCAAAACCCAAATTATAACCCAGAGCCCTAATTTTGACCAAAAACCCTAATTCAAAGCCAAAGCCGTAATTTTGACCCTGAACCCTAATTTTGATCCTAAACCTTAAATTTTAACCAAAACCCTAATTCTAACCCTATTTTTGTCCCGAAAGCCTAGATTTAACCCAAAACCCTAAATTTTAATCCAAAACCCTAAATTTTGACCCTAAACCCTAAATTTGACCCAAAACCCTAATTTTGACCCAAAACCCTAATTTAGACCCACAACCTAATTCTAACCCTAATTTAGACCCAATACCCTAAAAGAAACCCTTTTTTTGTCCCAAAACCCTTTTTTTTAACTCAAACCAACACCTAATTAAACCCAAAACCCAATTTTACCAAACCCTAAATTTTGACAAAACCCTAATTTGGACAAAAAAACCGAAATTTTGACCCAAAACCCTATTTTTAACTCAAAAGCCAAATTCAAACCCTAATGTTGACGCAAAACCCTAAATTTGATCCAGAAACCTAATTTTGACCCAAAACCCTAATTCTGACCAAAAACCGAAATTTTGACCCAAAACCCAAATTATAACCCAGAGCCCTAATTTTGACCAAAAATCCTAATTCAAAGCCTAAACCCTAATTTTGACTCAAAACCCTAATTTAGACCCACAACCTAATTCTAAACCTAATTTAGACCCAATACCCTAATTCAAACCCTTTTTTTGTCCCAAAACCCTTTTTTTTAACTCAACGACACTAATACCCAAAACCATTTTAACTCAAAGCCAAATTCAAACCTAAACCCTAATGCAAAACCCAAAATTTGACCCAGAACCTAATTTGACCCAAAACCTAATTTAGACCCATGACCTAATTCTAACTCTAATTTAGACCCAATACCTAATTCAACCCTTTTTTTTCCCAAAACCTTTTTTTAACAAGCCGACACCTTAATTTCGACCAAAACCCAAATTTTGACCCAAAACCCTAATTTTGACCCAAACCCTAATTTGGACCACCAAATTTTGACCCAAAACCTATTTTTAACTCAAAGCCAAATTCAAACCTTAAACCCAATGTTGACCAGAACCCTAAATTTGACCAAACCCTAATTTTACCGACCTAATTGACCTAATTTAGACAATACCTAATCAAATATTTTTGTCCCAAACCTTTTAACTCAACGACACCAATTTCAAACCAAAACCAACAATTACCAACCAAAACCTAATTTGACACAAATTTTGACCCAAAACCTATTTTTAATTCAAAGCCAAATTCAAACCTAATGTTGACCCAAAACCTAAATTTGATCCAAACCTAATTTGACCAAAACAAATTTGACCAAAACCATAATTCAAACCTAAACCTAATTTTAACCCAAAACACAAATTATAAACCTATTTTGACCAAAACCCTAATTCAAAGCCAAAGCCTAATTTTGACCCTGAACCTAATTTTGATCCTAAACCTAAATTTTAACCAAAACCTAATTCTAACCTATTTTTGTCAAAAGCCTAGATTTAACAACCCTAAATTTTAATCCAAACCCTAATTTTGACCAAAACCCTAAATTTGACCCAAACCTAATTTTGACCCAAACCCTAATTTAGACCCCTGACCTAATTCTAACCTAATTTAGACCCGATACCTAAAAGAAACCCTTTTCCCAAAACCCTAAAATCAACACCTATTTCGACCCAAAACCCAAATTTTGACCCAAAACCTAATTTACCAAACCCTAATTTGGAAAAAAACCCAAATTTTGACCAAAACCCTATTTTTAACTCAAAGCCAAATTCAAACCCTAATGTTGCCCAAAACCCTAAATTTGATCCAGAAACCTAATTTTACCCAAAACCTAATTTTGACCCAAAAAATTTTAAACCCAAATTATAAAGCCTAATTTTGACCAAAATCCTAATTCAAAGCCTAAACCCTAATTTTGACCCAACCTAATTTTACTCAAAACCTAATTTAGACCCAACCTAATTCTAAACCTAATTTAGACCCAATACCCTAATTCAAACCCTTTTTTGTCCCAAAACCCTTTTTTAACTCAAAGCCGACTCTTTAATTTCGACCCAAAACCTATTTTTAACTCAAAGCCAAATTCAAACTAACCTAATGTTGCCGAAACCAAAATTTGACCCAGAACCTAATTTTGACCCAAATCTAATTTAGCCCCTGACCTAATTCTAACTCTAATTTAGACCCACCTAATTCAAACCCCTTTTTTGTCCCAAAACCTTTTTAACTCAAAGCCCACACCTTAATTGACCAAAACCCAAATTTTGACCCAAAACCAATTTTGACCCAAAACCTAATTTGACCAAAACCCAAATTTTGACCCAAAACCCTATTTTTAACTCAAAAGCCAAATTCAAACCTTAAACCCTAATGTTGACCCAGACCTAAATTTGACCCGAACCTAATTTTGACCTGACCTAATTCGACCCTAATTTAGACCCGATACCCTAATTCAAATATTTTTGTCCCAAAACCCTTTTTTAACTCAGCCGACACCTTAATTTCGACCCAAAACCCAAATTTTGACCCAAAACCTAAATTTTGACCCACTAATTTGGACACACAAATTTTGACCCAACCCTAATTTGGACACATAAAATTTTGACCCAAAACCCTATTTTTAATTCAAAAGCCAAATTCAAACCCTAATGTTGACCCAAAACCCTAAATTTGATCCAGAAACCTAATTTTGACCCAAAACCCGAAATTTGACCCAAAACCATAATTCAAACCCTAAACCTAATTTTGACCCAAAACCCAAATTATAACCCAGAGCCCTAATTTTGACCAAAAACCCTAATTCAAAGCCAAAGCCGTAATTTTGACCCTGAACCCTAATTTTGATCCTAAACCTTAAATTTTAACCAAAACCCTAATTCTAACCCTATTTTTGTCCCGAAAGCATAGATTTAACCCAAAACCCTAAATTTTAATCCAAAACCCTAAATTTTGACCCTAAACCCTAAATTTGACCCAAAACCCTAATTTTGACCCAAAACCCTAATTTAGACCCACAACCTAATTCTAACCCTAATTTAGACCCAATACCCTAAAAGAAACCCTTTTTTTTGTCCCAAAACCCTTTTTTTTAACTCAAAGTCCGACACCTTAATTTCGACCCAAAACCCAAATTTTGACCCAAAACCCTAAATTTTGACCCAAAACCCTAATTTGGAAAAAAAACCGAAATTTTGACCCAAAACCCTATTTTTAACTCAAAAGCCAAATTCAAACCCTAATGTTGACGCAAAACCCTAAATTTGATCCAGAAACCTAATTTTGACCCAAAACCCTAATTTTGACCCAAAACCGAAATTTTGACCCAAAACCCAAATTATAACCCAGAGCCCTAATTTTGACCAAAAATCCTAATTCAAAGCCTAAACCCTAATTTTGACCCAGAACCCTAATTTTGACTCAAAACCCTAATTTAGACCCACAACCTAATTCTAAACCTAATTTAGACCCAATACCCTAATTCAAACCCTTTTTTTGTCCCAAAACCCTTTTTAACCAACCGACACCTAATTTAGACCCAAAACCATTTTTAACCCAAATTCAAACCTTAAACCCTAATGTTGCCCAAACCCTAAATTTGACCCGAACCCTAATTTTGACCCAAACCTAATTTAGACCTGACCTAATTCTAACTCTAATTTAGACCCAATACCCTAATTCAAACCCCTTTTTTGTCCCAAAACCCTTTTTTTTAAAAAAAATCCCGGCACCTTAATTTCGGCCCAAAACCCAAATTTTAACCCAAACCCAAAATTTTGACCCAAAACCCTAATTTGGACACAAGCAGAAATTTTGACCCAAAACCCTATTTTTAATTCAAAAGCCAAATTCAAACCCTAATGTTGACCCAAAACCCTAAATTTGATCCAGAAACCTAATTTTGACCCAAAACCCGAAATTTGACCCAAAACCATAATTCAAACCCTAAACCTAATTTTGACCCAAAACTCAAATTATAACCCAGAGCCCTAATTTTGACCAAAAACCCTAATTCAAAGCCAAAGCCGTAATTTTGACCCTGAACCCTAATTTTGATCCTAAACCTTAAATTTTAACCAAAACCCTAATTCTAACCCTATTTTTGTCCGGAAAGCTTAGATTTAACCCAAAACCCTGAATTTTAATCCAAAACCCTAAATTTTGACCCTAAACCCTAAATTTGACCCATAACCCTAATTTTGACCCAAAACCCTAATTTAGACCCACAACCTAATTCTAACCCTAATTTAGACCCAATACCCTAAAAAACCCTTTTTGTCCCAAAACCCTTTTTTAACTCAAAGACACCTTAATTTGGCCCAAAACCCAAATTTTGACCCAAAACCTAATTTGGACAAAAACAAATTTTGACCCAAACCCTATTTTTAACCAAAAGCCAAATTCAAACCTTAAACCTAAGGTTGACCCAAACCCTAAATTTGACCCAGAACCTAATTTTGAACCAAAACCCTAATTTAGACCCACCTAATTCTAACCCTAATTTAGACCCAATACCTAATTCAAACCCTTTTTTGTCCCAAACTCTTTTTAAACTCAAAGCCGAGACCTTAATTTTGACCCAAAACCCAAATTTTGACCCAAAACCTAAATTTTTCCAAACCTAATTTAGACACAAAACGAAATTTTGACCCAAAACCTATTTTTAACTCAAAGCCAAATTCATACCTTAAACCTAAATTTGACCAGACCCTAATTTTGACCCTAAACCTAATTTTGATCCTAAACCCTAAATTTGAACCAAAACCCTAATTTGGACCCAAACAAATTTTGAACTAAAATCACCCAAAGCCCTAATTTGACCCAAAACCTAATTTAGACCAAAAACCTAATCCGATCCAAAACCCTAATTTGAACCTATTTTGAAAAAAACCCTATTTTTGACCCTAAAGCATAATTTTTAACGAAAAACCTAATTCTTACCTCTTTTTGATCCAAAACCCTATTTTAACTCAAAACCCATAACCCTAACCCTAATGTTGACCCAAAACCTAAATTTGATCCAGAACCTAATTTTGACCCAAAACCTAAATTTGACCCAAAACCCTAAACCCTAAACCCTAAATTTGTCCCAACCTTTTTTCACCCAAATTATAACCCAGAACCTTAATTTTGACCCAAACCCTAATTCAAAGCCTAAAACCCTAATTTTGACCCAAACTAATTTTGACCTAAACCTAAATTTTAACCAAAACCCTAATTCTAACCATATTTTTGTCAAACCTAAATTTAACCCGAAACCCAAATTTTAATCCAAACCCTAAATTTTGACCTTAAACCCTAAATTTAACCAAACCCTAATTTACCAAACCCAAATTTAGACCCAAGACCTAATTCTAACCAAAAACCCAATTACTAATTCAAACCCTTTTTGTCCCAATAATTTTTTAACCCAAAACCTAACTTAAATTCGACCACCTAATTTGGACCCAAACAAATTTTTAACCCTTAACCCAAACCTAATCTGAACCATAATTTTGACCTATACCCTAATTTTAAAAACCTAAATCCCTATTTTGACCCAAACCTAATTATTAAACCAATTTAGACCCAAACACCTAATTTTAACCCAAAACCTAATTCGACCCAACCTAATTTAGACCCACACCCTAATTTAAACCTAAACCCAATTTTGACCCTAAACCCTAATTTTAACCCTAAACCTAAATTACAAACCCTAATTTGGAAAACCTAAATTTGACCAAAACAATTTCCAAACCTAATTTGACCCAAAACCCTAAATTGATCAAAACCTAACTTTAAACCCAAATTTTTAACAATCCTAATTCAAACCCTAAACCCTAATTTTATCTGAACCATAATTTTGATCAAACCATAATTTAACCAAAACCCAAATTCTAACCATATTTTGTCCCAAACCAATTTACCCAAATTTTTAATCCAAACCCTAAATTCTAACCTTAACCTAAATAATGACCTAATTTTGACCCAAACCTAATTTAACCTGACCTAATTAACCCTAATTTAGACCAATACCCTAATTAAACCCCTTTTTGTCCCAAACCCTTTTTTAACTCAAAGGACACCTAATTCGACCCAAACCAATTTTGATCCAAAACCTAATTTTGACCCAAAACCATTTCGACAAAACCCAAAATTTTTAACTCAACCAATTCAAAACAAATTTTGACCCAAAACCTAAATTTGACCCAAACCTATTTTTAACAAAACCCTAATTTGACCCATACTAATTCAAACCAATAATTTTAACACCAAAACCTAAATTAGACCCAAACCCAATTTGACCCAAACATAACCCAAACCCCAATACCAAAACCTAATTAACCTATACCAAACCCTAATTAAACCAGCAAACCCTAATTTTATCCAAAACCTAATTTTGACCCAAAGCAAATTTTGACCAAAACCCTAAATTAGACCCGAACCTATTTTTGACCTAAAACCTAATTTAGACCCTACCTAAAACCCTAATTTTAACCAAACCCTAATTCAAACCATTTTTCCCAAACCCTAATTTTGACCCAAAACCCTAATTATAACCCAAACCCTAATTTGAACCCCAACAACCAATTGAACCCAAACCCTAAATTTTGACCTAAACCAATTTGACAACCTAATTTTGACCCAAACCTAATTTTAACTCAAAGCCAAAATAAAATAACCTAAGCCTACTACCAAAATTTTGACCAAAACCCTAATTTTGACCCCAAACCTAATTTAACCTAAGCATAATTTTAACCCTAACCCTAATTTAAGAAAAACCTAATTTTTGCCACCTTTTACCCAAAACCCTTTTTTTTAACCACAAATTCAAACCCTAATTTTGACCCAAAACCTAAATTTGATCCGAAACCTAATTTTGACCCAAAACCTAATTTTGATTCAAACCTAATTCAAACCCCAAACCTAATTTTAACCAAAAAACCACCCAAATTTAACCAAGCCTAATTTTGACCAAAACCCTAATTCTCAAACCCTAATTGGACCAACCTAATTTTGATACTAAACCCTAAATTTTAACCAAAACCCTAAACCTATGGAACCCTAGAAATTTACCTAAATTACCCAAACCCTAAATTTGACCCAAACCCTAAATTTAGACCAAGAACCCTAATTTTGACCCAAAACCCTAATTAAACCCTAATTCTAGACAAGAACCCTTATTGACCAAACCTTATTTGACCCCAAAACCCTTTTTTAAACCACACCTTAATTTCGACACAAGCCATTTTCCAAACCTATTTTGACCTCAAAGATTCAAGCCTAATTTGACCCAAAACCCTAATTTGATCCAAACCTAATTTTGACCCAAAGCAAAATTTTTACCCAAAACCCAAATTATAACTTGGGCCTAATTTTGACCAAAAATCCCAATTCAAAGCCTAAACCCTAATTTTGACCTGAACCTAATTTTGATCCTAAACCTAAATTTTAACAAACCTAATTCTAACCTATTTTTGTCCCAAACCCTAGATTTAACCAGGAACCCAAATTTTAATCCCAAACTCTAAATTTTGACCCTAAACCTAAATTTTGCGAACCTAAATTTGACCAGCCAATTTTGACCCAAAACCTAATTCTGACCTAATTCGAACCTAATTTTAGACCAGATACCCTAATTCAAACCCCTTTTTGTCCAAAACCCTTTTTTAACTCAAGTCCAACACTTCCCAATTTGACCCAAACCCATTTTACCTAAATTTTGCCCAAACCTATTTTTAACTCAAAGCCAAATTCAAACCTTAAACCTAATGTTGACACCCAAATTTGACCTAGAACCCTAATTTTGATCCAAAACCTAATTTTGACCACACCTAATTAAACCTAATTTAGACCCAATCCCTAATTCAAACCCTTTTTTCCCAAACCCTTTTTTGACTAACACCCCAAATTAACCAAAACCCAAATTTGAAACCATTTGAATGACCACCTAATTTTGACCCCAAAACCCTATATTTAAATCAAAACCAAATTCAAACCCTAATGTTGAACCAAAACCTAAATTTGACCAAACCCAACGACCCACGATTTTGACCCAAACACTAATTCAAAGATACCTAATTTTGACCAAAACCCGAATTTGAGCCAAAACCAAAATTATAACCCTTGACCAAATATTTCAACCCAAAACCCTAATTCAAAAAGCCTAAAACCCCTAATTCAACCAAACACTAATTTTTGATCCTAAAACCCTTAATTTTAACCAAACCTAATTCTAACCTATTTTGTCCCAAAACCTGATTTAACCCTAAACCTAATTTAACCCAAACTAAATTTGACCCTAAACCCTAAATTGGTGATCGAACCCTAATTTTGAACCGAAACCTAATTGCCCAAAACTATTTCTAACCCACCTAATTTCAACCCAAACCTTTTTAACTCACCTTAATTTGACCCAAAACCTAATTTTGACCCAAAACCCTAAATTTTGGCCCCAAAACCCTAATTTGGACCCAAAACCAAATTTTGACCCAAAACCTATTTTTAACCAAAACCAAATTCAAACCTTAAACCCTAATTTTGACCCAAACCCTAATTTTGACCCAAAACCTAATTTTAGACCCAAACCCTAATTTAGACCCATAACCTAATTAACCAATACCCCAATTTTGTCCCAAAACCCTAATTTTGACGCAAAACCTATTTTCAAACCTATTTTGACCCACAACCTAATTTACCCAAAACCCAAATTTGACCCAAAACCCTAATTTTGACCCAAAACCTATTTTTAACCCAAACCCCTAATTTAAACCCAAAACCTAATTTTGACCCAAAACCCAATTTAAAAAACCCAACCAAGCCCTAGACCAAAACCCTAATTTTAACCCTAAACCTAATTTTGACCCGAAACCCTAATTACCCAAAGCCTAAATTTTTCCAAATAACCAAAGCCCTAATTTCGACCCAAAACCCTAATTTTGACCCAAAACCCTATTTTTCCAAAACCTAATTCAAACCATTTTTGACCAAAACCCTATTTTTACCAAACCTAATTTTGACGCAAAACCCTAAATTTGACCCAAACCCTAATTTTGACCCAAACCTAATTTTGACCAAAATTTTGACCCAAACCCAAATTATAACCAGAGCCTAATTTTGACCAAAAACCCTAATTCAAAGCCTAAACCTAATTTTGACCAAAACCTAATTTTGATCCCAGACCTAAATTTTAACCAAACCCTAATTCTAACCCTATTTTTGTCCCGAAACCTAGATTTACCCGAACCCAAATTTTAATCCAAACCTAAATTTTGACCCCAAACCTAAATGGAGAACCTAAATTTGACCCGAACCCAAATTTTGACCCAAAACCCTAATTTAGACCCGACCTAATTCTAAACCTAATTTAGACCCAATACCCTAATTCAAACCCTTTTTGTCCCAAAACCCTTTTTTAACTCGACCCGACACCTTAATTTTGCCAAAACCCAATTTTGACCCAAAACCTAAATTTTGACCCAAAACCTAATTTGGACACAAAACTAAATTTTGACCCAAAACCCTATTTTTAACTCAAAGCCAAATTCAAACCTTAAACCTAATGTTGACCCAAAACCTAAATTTGACCCAAACCTAATTTTGACCCAAAACCTAATTTTGACCCATGACCTAATTCTAACCTAATTTAGACCCAATACCCTAATTCAAAACCTTTTTTTGTCCCAAAACCCTTTTTTTTTAACTCAAAGCCCGAAACCTTAATTTCGACCCAAAACCCAAATTTTGACCCAAAACCCTAATTTGGATAGAAAACCAAAATTTTGACCACAAACCCTATTTTTAACTCAAAAGCCAAATTCAAACCCTAATGTTGACCAAAAACCTAAATTTGATCCAAACCTAATTTAGACCCAAAACCCTAATTTAGACCCAAAACCTAATTCATAACCCTAATTGACCCAAACCTAATTCAAACCCAAATTTTGACCAAAACCCTAATTTAACCAAAACCTTTTAGACCAAACCATTAATTCAAAGCCTAAACCTAATTTTGACCAAACCCTAATTTTGATCCCAAACCTAATTTGACCCAAAACCTAATTTTGACCCAAAGCCAGAAATTTTGACCTAAAAACCACAGCCTAATTTGACCCAAACCTAATTTGACCCAAGCCTAATTGATCTAAAACCCATTTGAACCTAATTTTGACCTAAACCTAATTTTAAACAAAACCTAATTCTTACCCTATCTAATTTACCCAAAACCCTAGTTCAACCCCTAAACCTAATTTTAACTTAAATCTAAATTTTGATCACAAAACCATAAATTTACCAGAACCCTAAATTTGA
>JAUPTC010000366.1:0-7500 GCA_030762895.1 Sophora flavescens
ATTAGAAAACGATCAAACCTTAGGTTGCCGATACAAATTCCACCCCAAAACCATTTTGATTTGCACAACTATATCAACTGTAATAAACTATTAGATAATTCTGAGTCGGTGATAACATTACTGTTCTCATCACTATTAGAACCGAACAGAATATTTTTCCTAACACTTCCTCTAAAAAAATAAATCTAAGGACCTGGCCGATTATTTATCTCTTGTGATATATCCCTATAAAGATAGATAAGATTTAAATCTATCGGATGGTTCTGAATTCGACTAATTCAATTCTGTCTGTTCTAATAAATAATTAAAATAAATTCACTTTTATAAAAGATACAAAAGATACTTCTGAATTTATCTCATCCCTAAAAAATGTGAAAAGTTGAGTATAACTAATTATTCAATAAAATACTTTTTCAATTATCAATAATCCCCCATCATTTTCGATTACGAAAAATAATTACACATTAGTTTCTGAATTATGACATGAATTCTATCTCCATGAAAAAGGGATATAAGAAAGAAAAAGCCCCTTTTTCTTTCTACTTTTGTTCCTATTCTTTTTTTTTGCAAGTAAAAAGGAGACTAAAAAAAATTTAAGGATTGTTTGTTCCTGATAGTCATTTATTTAATCAGTGGAGAGGAGCATACTCTGGATCAGTGTGGGGAGTAACTGCCTGATTTTTCTAATAACTTAAAGCCCCAATTAGTATTCTTTTTCTATTATGCGTAAAAGCTCTTTTGGTTAATTTACGTAATCCGCGGTACAAACTTTGTGTATCTCGGTGTTTTTAACCATCCAATGTTTTTTAATTCTCGCCCTTATTTATGCTAATCCATAGGATAATTCATAGTCTTCTAGTGGTAGAGAAACCTCATAAGGTTGGTCTTTGAGCCCGCTTCAAGACAGGATACCTAATCATCCAATCTTGGGGGTAAACGGAATCTATGCTTATAATTTTTTTATTCTTATACATAGAAAATGGACTCAATTTTTACTGCAATTTTCAATCATCAGCCATAAATTATATTCAATAGAAGAAGTTGTTTTATTTTACCATATAACTATCAGATTTAGTTCCTCAATCCGAATTGTGGACAATAATTGAAGAAAATGAATCTATGGAATTTATTCTACCCCTTCCTATAAAGAAAGAAACATAGCAATAACATCAAAAAAGATTCTGTCTCAACGAATCGCACGTAGAGATATTGATAACACACATAGAGTTAATGGTATTTCATAACTAATTGATTGAGCAGCAGCTCTGTAGACCACCCAAAAGGAATATTTATTATTTGATCCATATCCTGACATAAGAAGTCCAATGGGAGCAATACTTGAAATAGCAATCCATAAAAACACCGATATAGAGATCAGATAAAAAAAAATAATAGCCAAAAGGAATAACTGAATATCTTATAAGAATTTATATGACTGATATGGATGGTCCGATACTGAATAAACGAATATCCCACCTAGATGGAATAAGATTCTCTTTGAAAAGTAGTTTTGTTCCATCTGATAGAGCTTGAAGAACTCCCAAAGGACCAGCATATTCAGGTCCAATACGTTGTTGTATCCCTGCGGATATCTCTCTTTCTAACCATACAATTGCTAATACACTTATTGTGATTCCCAATATAAGAGTAAAAATAGGGGCAAGTACCCATAGAATTCCATAGACCTCTTTTAAAGATTCCAATTTGGAAAAAGAATTGATATCTTGTAATTCAGTTGTATCAATTATCATTTCAACGATCAACTTCTCCCATAATGATATCTATGCTACCAAGTATTGTCATAATATCAGCCAATTTCATTCTTTTTAACTAATTGAGGAAGAATTTGCAAATTGATAAAACCCGGTGGACGAATTTTCCATCTCCACGGAAAACCATTCTGATCCCCTATTAGAAAAATTCCTAATTCTCCCTTTGGGGCCTCAACTCTTACATATAGTTCTTGTTTTGGCAATTCAAAAGTCGGAGACGGTTTTTTACTAATGAATCGATATTCAAAATCATTCCATTCTGGCTCTTTTTCTCTATCAAAGCAGCGAATTTCTAAATTCTCATATGGACCGCCGGGAATTCCTTCCAAAGCCTGTTGAATAATTTTTATGGATTCCATCATTTCACCAATTCGAACTAAATAACGAGCTAATGAATCTCCTTCTTTTTGCCATTGAACTTCCCAATCAAATTCCTCGTAACACTCATAATTATCAACTTTACGCAGATCCCATTGTATTCCGGAAGCCCGAAGCATCGGTCCTGACAAACCCCAATTTATTACTTCCTCTCCACCAACAATGCCTACTCCCTCAACCCGTTCTTATTAATTTTGATTTCGCTTAATAAGTTTTTGATATTCAACAACCCTTATTAAAAAATAATCGCAGAAATCCAAACATTTATCTATCCAACCATGAGGTAGATCAGCCGCTACTCCCCAGATACGAAAAAAATTATGCATCATTCTCATACCTGTTGCAGCTTCGAACAGATCATATATTAATTCTCTTTCTCTTAAAATATAAAAGAAAGGAGTTTGTGCACCAATATCTGCCATAAAAGGTCCCAGCCATAGTAGGTGAGAAGCTATACGACTCAATTCCAACAAAATTACTCGGATATAGCTGGCTCTTTTAGGTACTTGAATATTTCCCCACTGTTCCGGCCCATTTACGGTTATTGCTTCTGTGAACATAGTAGCTAAATAATCCCAACGTGTTACATAGGGCAGATATTGTATAATTGTTCGGTTTTCCGCTATTTTTTCCATCCCTCGATGTAAATACCCCAATATTGGTTCACAATCAATAACATCCTCACCATCCAGAGTAACAATAAGTCGAAGAACACCATGCATTGACGGGTGGTGAGGGCCCATATTGACTATCATGAGGTCTTTTCTTGTAGCTGGTATATGCATAGGTTTTTCCTCGATTCATTCTTCCATGAATTGTTTAAAACAAAAAAAGTTCATCAAAATTAAAAATCCAAAAAATCGAATAATTCAAAATGATTCTTCAAATTAACGAATTTGTGACTCCCGAATATCCAACTGATTTATTAAATTTTTATAACGTATTCCATTTTTTTTGACAAATAAGACAGTAGTCGTTGCCGTTTTCCCAGAATTTTACGTAAACCTCTTTGAGATAAATAGTCTTTTCGGTGCAATTCCAAATGTGAAGTAAGTTTTCGTATCTTATTGGTGAAATTGAATACTTGAAATTCAACAGATCCCAGGTTTTCTTCCTTCTTTTTTCTTGTGAAATAATTGGTATAAATGAATTTTTACCATAAAATGAAAGTTCCTCTCCCCCTTTTTTTAGATATTTTTTATTGATCAGTAATAGTAATGACACTAATTTTTAAGTTTATATATACCATAATCTTAAATTCCTTAAGAATTCCTGATTTTTTTTTTCAAATCAAATTAATTATTTTATTAATCAATTCAAATAGGTAAAAAAAAAATACAATATTTATGCATTCACAAAATAAAAACACAAAATCAAAAAATGGGGCAAATGAGACGATTTTGTTGATTCATTTTTTCATTTAATAGGTACATTATTTCATTGAATTAGTATTAGTATCCACGCCTCAGAATAGAAGTTAGCACAATGCATGTGCATATTTAGGTGTGTATCCTGTTTAGTTTTGCGTACCGGATCGGATATGTACGGTAGCGGGAATAGAGAAGCAAGAGTGTAGATTAACGAATTTTCAATTGAGGATAGATATGTATCCTCACTATACTGAAACGACTTCCATTATTGGTATCAAACCAATAGCGATTCATACAAGATAAATCTTCTAAACGATAAATTGGCCAAAGAAATAATTTAAAATTGATTAGGTTTTTTTTTTTTTTTCTATCAAAATCTTTATTTTTAGCTAAAACTTGACAACAATTATTGACTTTATTCTCATTGGAAAATGTTGTCTTTCTATAGACACTATTTCTATTCCTAGGAGTGAAACAAATTAGAATTCTCAATTCTCTACGACGTCTAGAGGATAAAATATTTTCAGGAACGGGCAAATCATAATGATTTTTTTCTTGATTTTCTGTTATCTTTTGATCTTTTGTTCTTGTAATGGATTTATTAAAAGTCTTCTTATCAACACGAGTTTTTTCTGGGTATTGGGGGTTAATTTGGCGCTTATTCTTATGAATCAACGAAAGCCCTATAGTTTGATACATAATAAATTGTTCATCGTTTTTTCTAGACAGACGAACTGATTCGATAATCAATATTCCCTTTTTCATCAATTCTTTATTTTTATTTTTCCCAAATTCTGTAAGAGTTAAAGCCTTCTGATTCTGAATCGCCATAATATCTAGACTTAGTTCTCCTCTTTGAATAGAGGCTATAGCAATTTGTTTTAGATTTATCAATCTAATCAGGAGACAATATATTGTGATATTATTCATTATTCTTTGATTTAAGGAACCCTTCCAGTTCAATTGAAAACTCAAATACTTTCTTAGTAATAAATTTAGTTCTTCCTCTATCTTGTTCTTGTATTTCTTTTTCTTTATACTCTTATCGTTTGTCCTGTCCGATCCTGCAGAATCTTCTTCAATATCTTTTTCTTGGTTTGAGATAGATGATTCAAGATCTACTCGACCCGCGTATTCTGCTTTTGCTTGATTTCGAGTCTCTAACTCTAATTCAAGAGATTTTTTTTTTGATGGTCTAAAAATATCTATTATTTTATTCTTTCCAGAAATGTTTTTATTTTCACTAACATTTTTATTTACATTAAAATTGATAAAAAGTAATTTGATTGGTACGATCCACGGATTATTCGTATATGCATTATAAAATATCACAAGTTTTGAAAATAACAAAAATTCCGGATTCAATATGGTGGAACGATTTTGTATTTCTACATCCATTTTCATCCTATCAAAATACTTTCTATCCAGATTTTTTTTCATATCTATAATATCACCTTCTGCTATATAATTCGTGATAGAGATATCGCCAGTTATATCAAATAATTTTTGTTTACGCATGTTGTAATTATAACAAATCACCGGCTTTTTTTATTTGCTTGGAATGGTAATCTATATCCATAGATATAGGAGTCCTTTTATCTACATAATTAATAGATTTATATGATAAAAGATCATATCCATATTGTTTTTTCATTTTTTTTTTTTGTTAATGAGTTTACTTGTTCTTTTTTGTAAAGCATTAATCGGTTTTTTTCATATGAATCACATTTGGTTAAATCTTTACTTTCAGCCACACGACGTTTATTGATTCTATTTCTCCATTTTTGGGGTACTAATTTGGACCATGTGCTCTGAGATAAATCATATTGAGAATGCCCCTTTAACCAATTTGTCCACTGATTCATTACATAATCGGGGGGGTTCTTATGTCTTAATTTGAAATGAAATATTCCGTGTACTCCAAAAAAATAATCCTTTATTTCATTCTTAAGAAAAAAGATCTTCGATTATATTCAAAAACAGATCTTAACTTATACTTATATACGTTAATAACGTGGATTTGGAATAATTTATAAAATACATATGCCTGTGACAAAGAATATAGTTCATTCTGTGAATTCGTATTCCTAATATTATAAGACTTTTTATAATCTTAATAAGTTGAATTATACTTTGATTTGTTTTTTCATTCCTTTCTGCATTTGCTTCATTATTATTATTGTAAATGGATTTATTTATCATTTTTTTGTTGATTCAAGAAAAATAAAAAGTTGTAGAATGATCGTAGGAATACTAATGATACATATAAAGATATCTATGTATACCCTTTCCATGAAAAAAATTTAAAAAAGAATACGACTTACGGGCTAATCGAGCTTTTTTCTTTGTAATATCTGCCAAATATTTTTTGTAATTCTAATTTTTTAGCATCATAAGTTGTTTTGTTCGAACTAATATTTATCTCTGAAATTAGAAACCCCTTCTTTTCTTTTCTTTTGTCATTTTTTCGATTTGTTTTCTGATTGTCTTTGTTTTAGCATTCATATTTTTTATTTTTTGTTCTGTCATTGAATAATTTGTCCAATTAATAGAGTGAATTGGAATGGGTGATTCGTAAATTATTGTATTAGTCGTATTAATTGTTGAATTTTTTTTTGAATCGAAATAGAAATAAAGAATTGGGGAGTTTTTTATTTTTTCGTTTAGAAATAGAATCCTTTTGAGAATACTTTTGATGATCCATTTTACTGTATCTTTTGAAACATTTAGAAACAATTTTGTTCTTTCATTTAAAACTTTTACAACTAGAAAAAAAAAAAATTAAATTTTTTCATTTTTTTTTTAGTTCTTTAAAAATGGGATCAAAAAATGAAAGTCGATTTCGGGGATAACCAGAAAAAGGCAATTCTACTTCCATTCCCCAAATTGTTAAAAAGCAAAAGTCCTGTTTTTTTTTTTCCTTTTTTTTTCATTGGATCTTTTTCAGAATATTGTAGCTTAGATCTGTGCCAGGGTTTCAGGCGAAAAGGAAATAAAATTTTTATCTGAATACCGTCCGTTAGCCAGTTTTTTGGAAATTCTCTTTCGGATAATTGAACGCCATTATAGGTACATTTAATATACATTTCTCTCTTCCAATCCCTAAAATCTTCTGACCATTCGGGAAATTGAAATAATAGTATACGAATGATATTTTTAGTTATTATCAATGAAGGTAATATAATATATTTTCTAAGAATCGATTGGGTTATTAATAAAAAACCTCTTATTACTTGAGCAAATATAATGGTATCCCAGGCTTCTCCTATTTCTATACGTCTTTTTTCCTCTTTTTCGTTTTTTTTTTGTCCTCTTCTTTCTCACTTTCTTTTGTCTTTTTCTTTGTATAATTCGAAATTAAAATTTCTGTCTTTTTCCGCATCCAATTTTTTAACATAAAAAATATTTTCATTGGCTCAAAAATATCAAAAGAAACGAACGAAGGTTTCTCAATTTTGTCCAAAAAAAGAGGCGAATGCGCACTTCTTAGAAAGAGTTTCCAAGTACCTATTTTACGCCTTTGAGCGCGTATAGATCCTTTGATTATGTCTCGCCGAAAATCAGATTGTTGTGAATAACGTATTAAAGCCAATTCCTTGTTTTTTTCAGTATTATCAGCATCCCTAGTATCACTATAAGTATCGTCATTCTGTGAGTTATTAGTAAAAATAACTACACGTTTGGCTTTTCTGGAACGAATACCATAACTCTCCGCTGTATTTTTTCCCTCCAGTTGTTGCAATTCGTCTATTAATTTATATGACCATCGCGGAACTTTTTTACTGATTTCTTTTATTCCAATACATTTTTTCTATTTACAACTGTTTTACCGTTCAGATCAGTTCTAATTGTGTCGAATAAGAATTCGATTTTTCTTTTTTTTTCTTCGAAATCCACCATTTTTATTTGTTTCTGTTCTCGAAATAAATAAAGTGTTTCAAAATTCAAGTTTGATACCGATTTTCCCGAAATTTTATTGA
>JAUPTC010000366.1:25000-27500 GCA_030762895.1 Sophora flavescens
CAGTTAAACCAATGATTCGTTATTGGAGCAGATAGCAACAACCATTTCATCCGGGAAAAGCCATCTTTTTCTTAACAATGTCTTTGTCATTTGATCCAATAGCGTTCCGTTAGATAGGAACAGATTTGATAAATATTGATAACTCTCGGATAGAGTATTAGAACGGAAAAATCCATTAGATAATGAACTATTGGTTCTAAGCCATCTCTGGCGATGAATCAACAATTCGAAATGCTTTTCTTGCGTATTCTTGATAAACCAGCGTTTATATATAGATGTAGGAAGATCTGTTTGGAAAGTAATCAGCCCCCCTGACATCTCTTCATCTGCAAAGAATTCTCGATGTGAAAACACAGAGACAAAAGGCTGATCTTTGAATAGGAAAAAGAGTGGATCCGCAGGGTCCCAAATGAATTGGCTTATTCGAAAAAAACCTTGTTCTTTGGAAGATCTATCTCGTGTCTGGTACTGCATGGTTCCACCCTGCAAGAACTCCGAATCATTCTCTTGAAGCTCATCCTCTTCATCATAAATGATCCGCTTGCCCCGAAATGACCTGGCCCAATAGGGAAATCCCAATTCATTGGGCCTTTCGATACAATCAAATAGAAAGCCCCAAGGGCGCCATATTCTAGGAGCCCAAACTATGTGATTGAATAAATCCTCCTCTATCTGTTGCGGGTCGATAACTCCTTCCCCTTCTTCAAACTCCGATTCATATTTTTCATAGAGAAATCTCTGATCAACGATAGAACAAGATCCATTTTGAATCATATTTAAGGGATTCCTTGGTTCGGGCCGAAGAAGCAATGTCACTCGATCATTATCAAACTGACTGCAATCTTTTTCTGTCCGCGAGGATCCCACCAGAGCGCCCTCTACTTCTAATAGGCCATGAACTAGATCAGAATCATTCTCAACGAGTCCATAAGAAGTGATCCCATTTTTTTCTTCAGGTCCAGATAGAGACCAAAGGTCTTGAGCGACCGATCCGGCAGAACAACTCAAAAGATAAAGAAGTATCGTTAATTTCTTCATGCTCGTTCCAAGTTCGAAATACCATTTGTACAAATAAGAATCCCCCTCGTTACATGATTTCTTCTTCATATAGATAGATATAGGATCTATGGAGCAATTACTTAGAAGTACATTTTTGTGAAACAGCCCTCCCTATCTGATAGAAAAGGATCCCATGATCCTGAACCGATCTTACCTGGGATCGCAAATCCCAAGTTTGTCTATGAAGAGCAGATCTAATTATATTAGTGTCTATAATGGATTTCTTTTGTATAATACTAATCGATAGGGCCTCATTGGTAAGTGCTACAAGATCTCGTACATTGGAACCCATAGTTATGGACCCGAATCCATTAGTATGGAACATCTTCTTTTCCAAGTGAAATCCCCTAGTATATGAAAGAGTGAAAAAGTGCTTTTGTTGTTGTGGAATAAGAAGCCTTCGTATCTTAATGCATGTATTTAATTTATTCGGAGCTATTAGAGCGGGATCTACTTTTTGGGGAATATGAGTCGAAGCAATAACAAGAATATTTCTAGTAGAACATCTTTCATAATCCCTGGAGAGATAGTTCACTAATGCGAGGATAAGTAACGACCCCCCGACGAATATGGATTCCAACATTCATCTGGATGTGAATGAGTCGAATTACTTATCCCTCGGTCTATTAGTGAACTATCTCTCCAGGGATTATGAAAGATGTTCTACTAGAAATATTCTTGTTATTGCTTCGACTCATATTCCCCAAAAAGTAGATCCCGCTCTAATAGCTCCGAATAAATTAAATACATGCATTAAGATACGAAGGCTTCTTATTCCACAACAACAAAAGCACTTTTTCACTCTTTCATATACTAGGGATTTCACTTGGAAAAGAAGATGTTCCATACTAATGGATTCGGGTCCATAACTATGGGTTCCAATGTACGAGATCTTGTAGCACTTACCAATGAGGCCCTATCGATTAGTATTATACAAAAGAAATCCATTATAGACACTAATATAATTAGATCTGCTCTTCATAGACAAACTTGGGATTTGCGATCCCAGGTAAGATCGGTTCAGGATCATGGGATCCTTTTCTATCAGATAGGGAGGGCTGTTTCACAAAATGTACTTCTAAGTAATTGCTCCATAGATCCTATATCTATCTATATGAAGAAGAAATCATGTAACGAGGGGGATTCTTATTTGTACAAATGGTATTTCGAACTTGGAACGAGCATGAAGAAATTAACGATACTTCTTTATCTTTTGAGTTGTTCTGCCGGATCGGTCGCTCAAGACCTTTGGTCTCTATCTGGACCTGAAGAAAAAAATGGGATCACTTCTTATGGACTCGTTGAGAATGATTCTGATCTAGTTCATGGCCTATTAGAAGTAGAGGGCGCTCTGGTGGGATCCTCGCGGACAGAAAAAGATTGCAGTCAGTTTGATAATGATCGAGTGACATTGCTTCTTCGGCCCGAACCAAGGAATCCC
>JAUPTC010000366.1:45000-53597 GCA_030762895.1 Sophora flavescens
CAGAAATTCTAGAAAAGAGGGAAATTGAAAAAAAAAAAAAAATCGATGTCGAAAGAACTTCGGAAAGGGCAGGAACTAAACAAAAACAAAAGAGAGACACCGAAAAATATATTTTTCCGGAAAAAGATAAGGAGAAAAATATCTTCGGATTTAAAAAAACTCTTGTAACCATTCTTTTCGATTATAAACGATGGCATCGTCCATTGCGATATATAAAAAATGATCAATTTGAAAATGGCATAAGAAATGAAATTTCACAATTTTTTTTTCATACATGTCAAAGTGATGGAAAAGAAATAATTTTTTTTACATACCCACCGAATTTGTTGACTTTTATACAAATAATAGAAAAAAAATATCTCTACTCACAACAGAAAAAACCTCCTATAATCAATTGGCTAATTATTGGAGCTTTCCTAATGCCAAAAAACAAAGAAACTAAATAATGAATTTATAAATAGGGCAAAAGTTCTAGATAAGGAATTTATTCCTCTGGATATATTCGAAAAACGAATTAGATTGTGTAATGATGAAACTAAAGCAAAATACTTACCTAAAATATATGATCCTTTCTTGAACGGACCCTGTCGTGGACGAATCAAAAAATTTTTTTCAACCTCAATCAAAAATGAAACTTACCCCAAAAATAACATTTTGATAAATAAGATTCACGGTATCCTTCTTAATATTAATAGTAATTATTCAGAATTTGAACAGAAAATAGATACATTAAATATCAAATCATTATTAACTGAAATTAGTTTTTTTCTGAACTTAATCAATAAAATTTCGGGAAAATCGGTATCAAACTTGAATTTTGAAACACTTTATTTATTTCGAGAACAGAAACAAATAAAAATGGTGGATTTCGAAGAAAAAAAAGAAAAATCGAATTCTTATTCGACACAATTAGAACTGATCTGAACGGTAAAACAGTTGTAAATAGAAAAAAATGTATTGGAATAAAAGAAATCAGTAAAAAAGTTCCGCGATGGTCATATAAATTAATAGACGAATTGCAACAACTGGAGGGAAAAAATACAGCGGAGAGTTATGGTATTCGTTCCAGAAAAGCCAAACGTGTAGTTATTTTTACTAATAACTCACAGAATGACGATACTTATAGTGATACTAGGGATGCTGATAATACTGAAAAAAACAAGGAATTGGCTTTAATACGTTATTCACAACAATCTGATTTTCGGCGAGACATAATCAAAGGATCTATACGCGCTCAAAGGCGTAAAATAGGTACTTGGAAACTCTTTCTAAGAAGTGCGCATTCGCCTCTTTTTTTGGACAAAATTGAGAAACCTTCGTTCGTTTCTTTTGATATTTTTGAGCCAATGAAAATATTTTTTATGTTAAAAAATTGGATGCGGAAAAAGACAGAAATTTTAATTTCGAATTATACAAAGAAAAAGACAAAAGAAAGTGAGAAAGAAGAGGACAAAAAAAAAAACGAAAAAGAGGAAAAAAGACGTATAGAAATAGGAGAAGCCTGGGATACCATTATATTTGCTCAAGTAATAAGAGGTTTTTTATTAATAACCCAATCGATTCTTAGAAAATATATTATATTACCTTCATTGATAATAACTAAAAATATCATTCGTATACTATTATTTCAATTTCCCGAATGGTCAGAAGATTTTAGGGATTGGAAGAGAGAAATGTATATTAAATGTACCTATAATGGCGTTCAATTATCCGAAAGAGAATTTCCAAAAAACTGGCTAACGGACGGTATTCAGATAAAAATTTTATTTCCTTTTCGCCTGAAACCCTGGCACAGATCTAAGCTACAATATTCTGAAAAAGATCCAATGAAAAAAAAAGGAAAAAAAAAAAAACAGGACTTTTGCTTTTTAACAATTTGGGGAATGGAAGTAGAATTGCCTTTTTCTGGTTATCCCCGAAATCGACTTTCATTTTTTGATCCCATTTTTAAAGAACTAAAAAAAAAAAACAAACAATTTATTTTTTTTTTTTTCTAGTTGTAAAAGTTTTAAATGAAAGAACAAAATTGTTTCTAAATGTTTCAAAAGATACAGTAAAATGGATCATCAAAAGTATTCTCAAAAGGATTCTATTTCTAAACGAAAAAATAAAAAAACTCCCCAATTCTTTATTTCTATTTCGATTCAAAAAAAAAAATTCAACAATTAATACGACTAATACAATAATTTACGAATCACCCATTCCAATTCAATCTATTAATTGGACAAATTATTCATTGACAGAACAAAAAATAAAAATATGAATGCTAAAACAAAGACAATCAGAAAACAAATCGAAAAAATGACAAAAGAAAAGAAAAGAAGGGGGTTTCTAATTTCAGAGATAAATATTAGTTCGAACAAAACAACTTATGATGCTAAAAAATTAGAATTAAAAAAAAATATTTGGCAGATATTACAAAGAAAAAAAGCTCGATTAGCCCGTAAGTCGTATTCTTTTTTTAAATTTTTTTCATGGAAAGGGTATACATAGATATCTTTATATGTATCATTAGTATTCCTACGATCATTCTACAACTTTTTATTTTTCTTGAATCAACAAAAAAAATGATAAATAAATCCATTTACAATAATAATAATGAAGCAAATGCAGAAAGGAATGAAAAAACAAATCAAAGTATAATTCAACTTATTAAGATTATAAAAAAGTCTTATAATATTAGGAATACGAATTCACAGAATGAACTATATTCTTTGTCACAGGCATATGTATTTTATAAATTATTCCAAATCCACGTTATTAACGTATATAAGTATAAGTTAAGATCTGTTTTTGAATATAATCGAAGATCTTTTTTTCTTAAGAATGAAATAAAGGATTATTTTTTTGGAGTACACGGAATATTTCATTTCAAATTAAGACATAAGAACCCCCCCGATTATGTAATGAATCAGTGGACAAATTGGTTAAAGGGGCATTCTCAATATGATTTATCTCAGAGCACATGGTCCAAATTAGTACCCCAAAAATGGAGAAATAGAATCAATAAACGTCGTGTGGCTGAAAGTAAAGATTTAACCAAATGTGATTCATATGAAAAAAACCGATTAATGCTTTACAAAAAAGAACAAGTAAACTCATTAACAAAAAAAAAAAAAATGAAAAAACAATATGGATATGATCTTTTATCATATAAATCTATTAATTATGTAGATAAAAAGGACTCCTATATCTATGGATATAGATTACCATTCCAAGCAAATAAAAAAAAGCCGGTGATTTGTTATAATTACAACATGCGTAAACAAAAATTATTTGATATAACTGGCGATATCTCTATCACGAATTATATAGCAGAAGGTGATATTATAGATATGAAAAAAAATCTGGATAGAAAGTATTTTGATAGGATGAAAATGGATGTAGAAATACAAAATCGTTCCACCATATTGAATCCGGAATTTTTGTTATTTTCAAAACTTGTGATATTTTATAATGCATATACGAATAATCCGTGGATCGTACCAATCAAATTACTTTTTATCAATTTTAATGTAAATAAAAATGTTAGTGAAAATAAAAACATTTCTGGAAAGAATAAAATAATAGATATTTTTAGACCATCAAAAAAAAAATCTCTTGAATTAGAGTTAGAGACTCGAAATCAAGCAAAAGCAGAATACGCGGGTCGAGTAGATCTTGAATCATCTATCTCAAACCAAGAAAAAGATATTGAAGAAGATTCTGCAGGATCGGACAGGACAAACGATAAGAGTATAAAGAAAAAGAAATACAAGAACAAGATAGAGGAAGAACTAAATTTATTACTAAGAAAGTATTTGAGTTTTCAATTGAACTGGAAGGGTTCCTTAAATCAAAGAATAATGAATAATATCACAATATATTGTCTCCTGATTAGATTGATAAATCTAAAACAAATTGCTATAGCCTCTATTCAAAGAGGAGAACTAAGTCTAGATATTATGGCGATTCAGAATCAGAAGGCTTTAACTCTTACAGAATTTGGGAAAAATAAAAATAAAGAATTGATGAAAAAGGGAATATTGATTATCGAATCAGTTCGTCTGTCTAGAAAAAACGATGAACAATTTATTATGTATCAAACTATAGGGCTTTCGTTGATTCATAAGAATAAGCGCCAAATTAACCCCCAATACCCAGAAAAAACTCGTGTTGATAAGAAGACTTTTAATAAATCCATTACAAGAACAAAAGATCAAAAGATAACAGAAAATCAAGAAAAAAATCATTATGATTTGCCCGTTCCTGAAAATATTTTATCCTCTAGACGTCGTAGAGAATTGAGAATTCTAATTTGTTTCACTCCTAGGAATAGAAATAGTGTCTATAGAAAGACAACATTTTCCAATGAGAATAAAGTCAATAATTGTTGTCAAGTTTTAGCTAAAAATAAAGATTTTGATAGAAAAAAAAAAAAAAACCTAATCAATTTTAAATTATTTCTTTGGCCAATTTATCGTTTAGAAGATTTATCTTGTATGAATCGCTATTGGTTTGATACCAATAATGGAAGTCGTTTCAGTATAGTGAGGATACATATCTATCCTCAATTGAAAATTCGTTAATCTACACTCTTGCTTCTCTATTCCCGCTACCGTACATATCCGATCCGGTACGCAAAACTAAACAGGATACACACCTAAATATGCACATGCATTGTGCTAACTTCTATTCTGAGGCGTGGATACTAATACTAATTCAATGAAATAATGTACCTATTAAATGAAAAAATGAATCAACAAAATCGTCTCATTTGCCCCATTTTTTGATTTTGTGTTTTTATTTTGTGAATGCATAAATATTGTATTTTTTTTTTACCTATTTGAATTGATTAATAAAATAATTAATTTGATTTGAAAAAAAAAATCAGGAATTCTTAAGGAATTTAAGATTATGGTATATATAAACTTAAAAATTAGTGTCATTACTATTACTGATCAATAAAAAAATATCTAAAAAAAGGGGGAGAGGAACTTTCATTTTATGGTAAAAAATTCATTTATACCAATTATTTCACAAGAAAAAAAGAAGGAAGAAAACCTGGGATCTGTTGAATTTCAAGTATTCAATTTCACCAATAAGATACGAAAACTTACTTCACATTTGGAATTGCACCGAAAAGACTATTTATCTCAAAGAGGTTTACGTAAAATTCTGGGAAAACGGCAACGACTACTGTCTTATTTGTCAAAAAAAATGGAATACGTTATAAAAATTTAATAAATCAGTTGGATATTCGGGAGTCACAAATTCGTTAATTTGAAGAATCATTTTGAATTATTCGATTTTTTGGATTTTTAATTTTGATGAACTTTTTTTGTTTTAAACAATTCATGGAAGAATGAATCGAGGAAAAACCTATGCATATACCAGCTACAAGAAAAGACCTCATGATAGTCAATATGGGCCCTCACCACCCGTCAATGCATGGTGTTCTTCGACTTATTGTTACTCTGGATGGTGAGGATGTTATTGATTGTGAACCAATATTGGGGTATTTACATAGAGGGATGGAAAAAATAGCGGAAAACCGAACAATTATACAATATCTGCCCTATGTAACACGTTGGGATTATTTAGCTACTATGTTCACAGAAGCAATAACCGTAAATGGGCCGGAACAGTGGGGAAATATTCAAGTACCTAAAAGAGCCAGCTATATCCGAGTAATTTTGTTGGAATTGAGTCGTATAGCTTCTCACCTACTATGGCTGGGACCTTTTATGGCAGATATTGGTGCACAAACTCCTTTCTTTTATATTTAAAGAGAAAGAGAATTAATATATGATCTGTTCGAAGCTGCAACAGGTATGAGAATGATGCATAATTTTTTTCGTATCGGGGGAGTAGCGGCTGATCTACCTCATGGTTGGATAGATAAATGTTTGGATTTCTGCGATTATTTTTTAATAAGGGTTGTTGAATATCAAAAACTTATTACGCGAAATCCAATTTTTTTAGAACGGGTTGAGGGAGTAGGCATTGTTGGTGGAGAGGAAGTAATAAATTGGGGTTTGTCAGGACCGATGCTTCGGGCTTCCGGAATACAATGGGATCTGCGTAAAGTTGATAATTATGAGTGTTACGAGGAATTTGATTGGGAAGTTCAATGGCAAAAAGAAGGAGATTCATTAGCTCGTTATTTAGTTCGAATTGGTGAAATGATGGAATCCATAAAAATTATTCAACAGGCTTTGGAAGGAATTCCCGGCGGTCCATATGAGAATTTAGAAATTCGCTGCTTTGATAGAGAAAAAGAGCCAGAATGGAATGATTTTGAATATCGATTCATTAGTAAAAAACCGTCTCCGACTTTTGAATTGCCAAAACAAGAACTATATGTAAGAGTTGAGGCCCCAAAGGGAGAATTAGGAATTTTTCTAATAGGGGATCAGAATGGTTTTCCGTGGAGATGGAAAATTCGTCCACCGGGTTTTATCAATTTGCAAATTCTTCCTCAATTAGTTAAAAGAATGAAATTGGCTGATATTATGACAATACTTGGTAGCATAGATATCATTATGGGAGAAGTTGATCGTTGAAATGATAATTGATACAACTGAATTACAAGATATCAATTCTTTTTCCAAATTGGAATCTTTAAAAGAGGTCTATGGAATTCTATGGGTACTTGCCCCTATTTTTACTCTTATATTGGGAATCACAATAAGTGTATTAGCAATTGTATGGTTAGAAAGAGAGATATCCGCAGGGATACAACAACGTATTGGACCTGAATATGCTGGTCCTTTGGGAGTTCTTCAAGCTCTATCAGATGGAACAAAACTACTTTTCAAAGAGAATCTTATTCCATCTAGGGGGATATTCGTTTATTCAGTATCGGACCATCCATATCAGTCATATCAATTCTAATAAGCTATTCAGTAATTCCTTTTGGCTATAATTTTGTTTTATCTGATCTCAATATCGGTGTTTTTTTATGGATTGCTATTTCAAGTATTGCTCCCATTGGACTTCTTATGTCAGGATATGGATCAAATAATAAATATTCCTTTTTGGGTGGTCTACGAGCTGCTGCTCAATCAATTAGTTATGAAATACCATTAACTCTATGTGTGTTATCAATATCTCTACGTGCGATTCGTTGAGACAGAATCTTTTTGATGTTATTGCTATGTTTCTTTCTTTATAGGAAAGGGGTAGAATAAATTCCATAGATTCATTTTCTTCATTATTGTCCACAATTCGGATTGAAGAACTAAATCTGATAGTTATATGAGTGAAATAAAACAACTTCTTCTATTGAATATAATTTATGGCTGATGATTGAAAATTGCAGTAAAAAATTGAGTCTCATTTTCTATGTATAAGAATAAAAAAAAATTATAAGCATAAGATTCCGTTTACCCCAAGATTGGATGATTAGGTATCCTGTCTTGAAGCGGGCTCAAAAGACCAACCTTATTGAGTTTCGCTACCGCTTGTATGACTATGAATTATCATACATGTATTAACATAAATAAGGGCGGGGATTAAAAAAAACATGAGTGGATGGTTAGAAACACCAAGATACACAAAGGATTTGTACCGCGGATTACGTAAATTATCCAAAAGAGCTTTTACGCATAATAGAAAAAGAATACTAATTGGGGCTTTAAGTTAGTAGAAAAAATCAGGCAGTACTCCCCACAATTCCGATCCAGAGTATGCTCCTCTCCACTGATTAAATAAATGACTATCAGGAACGAAACAATCCTTAAATTTTTTTTAGTCTCCTTTTTACTTGCACAAAAAAGAAGAATAGGAACAAAAAAAGTAGAAAGAAAAAGGGGGGCTTTTTCTTTCTTATATCCCTTTTTCATGGAGATAGAATTCATGTCATAATTCAGAAACTAATGTGTAATTATTTTTCGTAATCGAAAATGATGGGGGATTATTGATAATTCGAAAAAAGTATTTTATTGAATAATTAAGTTATTACTCAACTTTTCACATTTTTAGGGATGAGATAAATTCAGAAGTATCTTTTGTATCTTTTATAAAAGTGAATTTATTTTAATTATTTATTAGAACAGACAGAATTAAATTAGTCGAATTCAGAACCATCCGATAGATTTAAATCTTATCTATCTTATAGGGATATATCACAAGAGATAAATAATCGGCCAGGTCCTTAGATTTAAGGCTTTTTTTTTTAGAGGAGCCGTATGAGGTGAAAATTTCATGTACGGTTCTGTAATAGCGATGAGAACAGTAATGTTATCACCGACTAGAATTATCTAATAGTTTAAGTACAGTTGATATAGTTGATGCACAATCAAAATATGGTTTTGGGGGGTGGAATTTGTGGCGGCAACCTATAGGTTTGATCGTTTTTCTAATTTCTTCCCTAGCAGAATGTGAAAGATTACCTTTTGATTTACCAGAGGCGGAAGAAGAATTAGTGGCGGGTTATCAAACCGAATATTCAGGTATCAAATTTGGTTTATTTTACGTTGCTTCCTATTTAAACTTATTAATTTCTTCATTATTTGTAACAATTCTTTACTTGGGGGGTTCGAATATCTCTATTCCGTACATATTTGTTTCTGGTTTTTTTGAAATAAATAAAGCATATGGAGTTTTTGGAACTA
>JAUPTC010000367.1:0-53539 GCA_030762895.1 Sophora flavescens
GATTAACCCATGACCCCCTTGCCATGATCCCGTGGATAACCCATGACCTTCATGACTTGATCACATGGTTAACCCAAGACCTTCACCGCATGTTCACAAGGTTAAACCATGACCCTCATGCCATGATCCCATGGTTAAACCATGATCCACTTGCCATGATCCCATGGTTAATGCATGACCCTCACGCAATAAACATGGTTAACCCATGACCCACTTGCCCTGATCCCAAGGATAACACATGACCCACTTGTAGTGATCCCGTGGTTAAACAATGACGTTAACGACATGATCCTATGGTTAACCCATGATCCTCATATCAGGATCTCAGGGTAAACCCATTACCCTCACACCATGATCCCAAGGGTAACCAATGAACCTGACACCGTTATACCATGGTTAACCCATGACCCTCTTGCAATGATCCCATGGTTAACCTGACATTGACGCCATGATCCCATGGTTAACACATGATCCTCTTGTCATGATCCCATGGTTATCCCATGACCCTCTTACCATGGTCCCATGGTTAACCTACGACCCTAACGCCATGATCCCATGATTAACCCATGACCCACACGCCATGATCCCATGGTTAAGGAATGACCCTTACACCATGATCCAATGGTTAACTCATGAACCTCTTGTCATGATCCCATGGTTAACCCTTGAAGCTCTAGCAATGATCCCATGGATAACACATGACCTCGATGCCATGATCCCATGGTTAACCCATGACCCTCTTGCATTGATCCCATGGTTAACCCAGGAACCTCTTGCCATGATCACATGGTTACCGCAAAACCCCTTGCTGTGATCCTATGGTTAATCCAGGACCCACTTTCCAAGATTCCATGCTTAGCCCATGACCCACTTGCCATGATCCCATGGTTAACCCATGACCCTCACGCCATGATCCCACTGTTAACCCATGACCCTCTTGACATGATCCCATAGTTAACACATGACCCTCACGCCATGATCCAATGGTTAACCCTTAACCCTCAGACAATAATCCCATGATTAACACATGACCAAATTGCCATGATCCCATGGTTAACACATGACCTCCTTGCGATGATCCCATGGTTAACGCATGATCCCCTTGTGATCATCATATGATTAACCCATGACCACCTTGCCATGATCCCATGGTTAACCAATGACCCTCACACCATGATCCCATGGTTACCGGATAAGCCTTAGCCCATGATCCCAAGGTTAAACACTGAACCACTTGCCATGATCCCATGGTTAACCCATGACCTTGTTGTTATGATCCAATGGTTAACCCTTGACCCTTACTCCAAGACACCATGGTTAACCCACGACCCCCAAGTCAAGATCCAATGGTGAACCCTTGACCCTCTTGTCATGATCCCATGGTCAACCCTTGACCCTCTTACAATGATTCCATGGCTAACCCATGACCCTAACGCCATAATCTCATGGTTAACCCATGACCCTCACGCCATGATCCCATGGTTATGACATTACGCACTTGTCATGATCCCATGGGTAACACATGTCCCTCTTATCATGATACCATGGTTCAACAATAACCCTCTTACCATGATCCCATGGTTAACCCATGACCCTCATGCCAAGATCCCATGGTTAACCCAAGACCCTCTAGTCATGATCCCATGGTTAATCTATGACCCTCTTGTCTTGATCTCAAGGTTAACCTATGACCTCTTACCATGATCCTATGGTTAACCTATGACTGTCTTGCCATGATCCCATGGTTAACCAATGACTGTCTTGCCATGATGATATGAGCCAAGGGGGGCAAGTCAACTTGTCATCAAGAATGATATGAGCCCAATAAGGAGCATGGACCAAGAATCAAATCAAGGACTTGGTGTGCCCATGACAAGAGTTAGATACAAGAAAGCCCAACAAGCTTTTAATTACATGGTGGCTATTTTGATAGAAGCAAGCCCAAGAATGAGGCCAAGTGGAATTGAGCCCAAATTGATAACTTATCTCATTCAACTAGAAGACCCATGAACATGCCTAAGTAGTTATGAGCAGATTTTACTTGTTTTGTTTTAATTCAATAAGTGTAATGGGTTGTTTGAGTGGATCCAAGTTTGTTAGAGTTGCAATTGGGTCAAGCCCATTTAATCTCATGTTGAGCACGAAATTACATAGGTAGTAGGAGGAATCTTTGGTTTGCATGCCAATAGTAACTCCTATAAGTTATTAGTTTGTTTATTGTTTTGTTAATTATGTGGGAGTTACACTTTTTTAATATGAGAAGTAAAGTGTGGCAGCCACATAATGATGGTTATGAGAGAATAATGAACTCACCATTAGAGGCTGAGTTAAGGAGGGAATTAGTGAGTCATTTAGTGACATGATTAGGCTAATTATTGTGGGGGTTATGATCTCTTTTGGAAGCCAAAAAGTTGGCAGCCTAATATTCTATTTGTACACTCCATTTTCATGTTGAATAGTAACTTGGATGTTGAATTTGGATTAAATCCATTTGTGAGGGAATTGTCTCTCTTTGGTTCTTGGTTGAGCCAACTATTGTTCTTATCAAGAATCCAAGATTCTTGTGGCGAACTTCATAGGCTTATCAAACTCTCTAGTTTGTGGCGCCATACCATCTCTAATCTTCACCATTTTCATATTTTCTTCTTCCTATTTTGGTTCCAAAAATAGGTTTCGTATTAACTTGTTAAGAATTCAACCAAATAGATCTTCAACAAGGCAACCTCACCATTTGGGTTGTCATCACATGATCCCATGGTTAATCCATGACCCTCACGCAATAATCATGGTTAACCCATGACCCACTTGTCCTGATCCCTAGGATAACACATGACCCACTTGTGGTGATCCCATGGTTAAACCTTAACCTTGATGACATGATCCTTTGGTTAACTTATGACGCACACGTCATGATCTTAGGGTTAACCCATGATCCACTTGCCATGATCCCATGGCTAACCCATGACCCCCACGCCATGATCCCAAGGTTAACCAATGAACCTGACACCATGATCCCATGGTTAGCCCATGACCCTCTTGCAATGATCCTATGGTTAACCTATGACATTGACACCATGATCCCATGGTTAACCCATGACCCTCACGCCATGATCCCATGGTTAAGGAGGACCCTCACACCATGATCCATTGGTTACCTCATCAACCTCTTGTCATGATCCCATGGTTAACCCATGACCCTCTTGCAATGTTCCCATGGTTAATCGAAGACCCTCTTGCCATGATCATATGGTTACCCCAAAACCCCTTGCTGTGTTCCTATGGTTAATCCAGGACCCACTTGCCATGATCCCATGGTTAAGGAGGACCCTCACACCATGATCCATTGTTTACCTCATCAACCTCTTGTCATGATCCCATGGTTAACCCATGACCCTCTTGCAATGTTCCCATGGTTAATCGAAGACCCTCTTGCCATGATCACATGGTTACCCCAAAACCCCTTGCTGTGATCCTATGGTTAATCCAGGACCCACTTGCCATGATCCCATGGTTAACCCATGTCCCAATTGCCATGATCCCAGGGTTATCCCATGACCCGAACGTCATGATCCCAAGGTTAACACATGTCCCTCTTATCATGATCCCATGGTTAACCCATGACCCTTTTACCATGATCCCATGGTTAACCCATGACCCGGACACCATAATCCCATGGTTAACCCAAGACCCATTTGCCATGAACCCATGGTTAACCCATGACCCTCACGCCATGATCCCACGGTTAACCCATGACCCTCTTGATAGGATCCCATAGTTAACACATGACCCTCACGCCATGATCTAATGGTTAACCCTTGACCCTCACACAATAATTAAATGATTAACATATGACCCAATTGCCATGATCCCATGGTTAACACATGACCCCCTTGCGATGATCCCATGGTTAACCCATGATCCCCTTGTGATGATCTCGTGATTAACCCATGACCCCCTTACCATGATCCCATGGTTAACCAATGACCCTCACACCATGATCCTATGGTTAACCGATGTCCCTTAGGCCATGATCCCATGGTTAAACAATGAACCACTTGACATGATCCCATTGTTAACCCTTGACCCTTATGCCAAGATACCATGGTTAACGCATGACCCTCTTGCCATGATCCCATGGTTAACCCATGACAATCTTTTTATGATCCCATGGTTAACCAATGAACCTGGCGCCATGATCCCATGGTTAACCAATGAACCTCTTGCAATGATCCCATGGTTAACCTGTGACACTGACGCCATGATCCCATGGTTAACACATGACCCTCTTATCATGATTCCATGGTTAACCTATGACCCTAACGCCATGATACCATAATTAACCCAAGACCCTCACGCCATGATCCCACGGTTAAGGAATGACCGTGACTCTATGATCCATTGGTTAACTCATGAACCTCTTGCCATGATCCCATGGTTAACCCTTGAAGCTCTTGGAATGATCCTAAGCTTAACCAATGACCCATGACCCTCTTGAATTGATCCTATGGTTAACCCAAGACCCTCTTGCCTTGAACACATGGTGATATGAGCCATGGGGGGGCAAGTCCAATTTCCAACAAGAATTATTTGAGCCCAATGAAGACCATGGATCAAGAATCAAATCAAGGACTTGGTGGGCCCATGACAAGAGTTAGACACAAGAAAGCCCAACAAGCTCTTAATTACATGGGGGCTATTTTGATAGAAGCAAGCCCAAGAATGAGACCAAATGGAATGGAGCCCCAAATGATGACCTATCTCATTCAACTAGAAGACCCATGATCATTTTCAAATGGGGCGTGCTCTAGTAATGAGTCCACTTAGTTGTTTTATTTTAATTCAATAAGTGTAATGGGTTATGTGTGTGTGTCCAAATTGACTAAGTGTTGCAAATGGGTCAAGCCCACTTAAGTCCATGTTGTACACGAATTTGGGAGCTTAGTAGGAGGAATCTTTGGTTTGCATGCCAATAGTAACTCCTATAAGTTATTAGTTTGTTTATTGTTTTGTTAATTATGTGGGAGTTACACTTTTTAATATGAGAAGTAAAGTGTGGCAGCCACATAATGATGGTTATGAGAGAATAATAAACTCACCATTAGAGGCTGAGTTAAGGAGGGAGTTAGTGAGTCATTTAGTGACATGATTAGGCTAATTATTGTGGGGGTTATGATCTCTTTTGGAAGCCAAAAAGTTGGCAGCCTAATACTCTATTTGTACACCCCATTTTCATGTTGAATAGTAACTTGGATGTTGAATTTGGATTGAAATCCATTTGTAAGAGAATTGTCTCTCTTTGGTTCTTGGTTGAGCCAACTATTGTTCTTATCAAGAATCCAAGATTCTTGTGGCGAACTTCATAGGCTTATCAAACTCTCTAGTTTGTGGTGCCATCACCATCTCTATTCTCCATCCATTTGTTTCTTTTCTTCCCTTTATTTTAATCTCAAAAATTGTTCCGCAAATTAATTGGTAAAATTCAACCAAAAAGATCATCAAAGGCAACCTCACCATTTGGTTGTCATCAAGTGGTATCAGAGCTTAGGCTTTGGTTGAATTTTGAGTTTTGTTCTTCGTCTAACTTTATCCTTTTCTTCTTTTTGCTATATTGCGATTTGAAAATTTCGACTATGTGCAAGAACATAGGAAAGAGGTTGAAGAGTGGATCCGGCAAATGCATGGGAGGCGTGACAAGAGGATGAGAGAGAACGAACAAAAGAGGTTGCGAAAAGAGGAAAGAATGAAAAGACAAATGGAAAGTTTTGAAGACCATGTGAAGAAGTTGGTGGAAGACTCCAACAAGAAAGAGAATGAGAAGGAAGAGAGAGAGAAAGCAAAACAAGAGAATGAGGCAAAAGCAAAAGAGAGTGAAAAGAAAAGTGATGATCAAAAGGAAGAAGAAAAAGAGAGTGAAAAGAAGAATGATGAGCAAGAGAAAAATAGTGAGAAAAATAGTGAGCAAAAAGAGAGTTCTTTGGCAACAAAAAGTGAGGAGAAGAGGGCTTTGATTTCAAGACAGCCCCAATGCATAATTTATTGCAAGGACTTTTGTTTAATTTCCAACGCTTCTAATGATCTCTCTTTGACTAGTGGTGTTGTAACTCTTTTGCAGAAATTTGGAGATTTCATCCCAAAGGAAGTACCCCATGGTTGGGAAACTTTCAAGGATTCCAAAAGTCTCAATAAAGCACCTACTCATGCTTTACCTCCTATTGAAATATATTATGAACTTAAGTTTGATACAACCGATGTAATGGAAGAGTTCATCCCAAGGGAGGTACACCATGACTTGGGAACTTGCATGGTTACCCAAAAGTATGGATACCTTAACACAAGATTCGATAACATGCTTGGGATTGAAGTCATAAATTCGAGGACGAATTTTCTTAAAGAAGGAGGGTATGATATGAGCCATGGGGGGGCAAGTCCAATTTCCAACAAGAATTATTTGAGCCCAATGAAGACCATGGATCAAGAATCAAATCAAGGACTTGGTGGGCCCATGACAAGAGTTAGACACAAGAAAGCCCAACAAGCTCTTAATTACATGGGGGCTATTTTGATAGAAGCAAGCCCAAGAATGAGACCAAATGGAATGGAGCCCCAAATGATGACCTATCTCATTCAACTAGAAGACCCATGATCATTTTCAAATGGGGCGTGCTCTAGTTATGAGTCCACTTAGTTGTTTTATTTTAATTCAATAAGTGTAATGGGTTATGTGTGTGTGTCCAAATTGACTAAGTGTTGCAAATGGGTCAAGCCCACTTAAGTCCATGTTGTACACGAATTTGGGAGCTTAGTAGGAGGAATCTTTGGTTTGCATGCCAATAGTAACTCCTATAAGTTATTAGTTTGTTTATTGTTTTGTTAATTATGTGGGAGTTACACTTTTTAATATGAGAAGTAAAGTGTGGCAGCCACATAATGATGGTTATGAGAGAATAATAAACTCACCATTAGAGGCTGAGTTAAGGAGGGAGTTAGTGAGTCATTTAGTGACATGATTAGGCTAATTATTGTGGGGGTTATGATCTCTTTTGGAAGCCAAAAAGTTGGCAGCCTAATACTCTATTTGTACACCCCATTTTCATGTTGAATAGTAACTTGGATGTTGAATTTGGATTGAAATCCATTTGTAAGAGAATTGTCTCTCTTTGGTTCTTGGTTGAGCCAACTATTGTTCTTATCAAGAATCCAAGATTCTTGTGGCGAACTTCATAGGCTTATCAAACTCTCTAGTTTGTGGCGCCATCACCATCTCTATTCTCCATCCATTTGTTTCTTTTCTTCCCTTTATTTTAATCTCAAAAATTGTTCCGCAAATTAATTGGTAAAATTCAACCAAAAAGATCATCAAAGGCAACCTCACCATTTGGTTGTCATCACATGGTTACCCCAAAACCCCTTGCTGTGATCCCAAGGTTAATCCAGGACCCACTTGCCATGATTCCATGCTTAACCCTTGACCCACTTGCCATGATCCCATGGCTAACCCATGACCCACTTGCCATGATCCCAGGGTTATCCTATGACCCTAACGTCATGATCCCAAGGTTAACCCATGACCCTCTTGTCATGATCCAATGGTTAACCCATGACCCGATTACCATGATCCCATGGTTAACCCATGACCCGGACGCCATAATCCCATGGTTAACCCAAGGCCCATTTGCCATGATCCCATCGTTAAACCATGACCTTCACGCATGATCCCATGATTAAACAATGACCCACTTGCCATGATCGATGGGTTAACCTATGACCCTCTTGCCATGACCCATGGTTAACCCATGATCCCATGATTAACCCTTGACCCTCTTGTATTGATCCCATAGTTAACCTAAGACCTTCTTGTCATGATCACAAGGTTACCCAAAAACCCCTTGCTGTGATCCCATGATTAATCCAGGACCCACTTGCCATGATTCCACGCTTAACCCATGACCACTTGCCATGATCACATGGTTAACACATGACCCACTTGCAATGATCCCATTGTTAACCAATGACCCTAAACCAAGGTCCCATGGTTAACCCATGACATTCCCACCATGATGCCATGGTTAACCCATGACCCTCTTGTCATGATCCCATGGTTTAACCCTTGAACCTCACGCCATGATCCCATGGTTTTAACGCATGACACTGACGCCATTGATCCAATGGTTAACCTATGACCCTCTTGCATTGATCCCTTGGTTAATCCATGACCTTCTAACCATGATCACATGGTTAAACAAAAACCCATTGCTGTGATCCTATGGTTAATCCAGGACCCACTTGCCATGATTCTATGCTTAACCAATGACCAACTTGCCACAATCCCATGGTTAACCCATGACCCACTTACCATGATCCCCTGGTTAACCCATGATCCCATGATTAACTCATGACCCACACGCCATGATCCCAATATTAACTCATGACCCTCTTATCTGATCCCATGGTTAACCATTTATCCTCTTGTAGTGATCTCATTGTTAACCCTTGACCCTGACGCCATGATCCCAGGGTTAACGCATGACCCTCTTGCCATGATCACATGGTTATCCCAACCCATTGTCGTGATCCCATGGTTAATCCAAGACCAACTTGCCATGATTACATGCTTAACCCATGACCCACTTGCCAGGATCCCATGGTTAACCCATGACCCACTTGTCATGATCTCATGGTTAACCCATTACCCTAACGACAGGTTCCCATTGTTAACCGATGACCCTTACGCCAGGATACCATGGTTAAACCGTGATATGATCCTAGCAAAGGAGCATGTATATTTTCGGATCTATCCTTGAGTGACCAAGCAAAATTGTAGAAGAAGGTGAAATACAAAATTGGATAAGATGAGAAATGGGAGGTAGGCGCCACAAATCCAAGGGGATTTGATAAGCCAATGTGAGGTTCGCCACAAGAATCTTGGATTCTTGATAAGAACAAGGGTTGGCTCAATGAAGAACCCAAGAGAGAAAACACTCTCACAATTGGAATCAATCCAAAATGAACTCAAAGTTATCATTCATCATGTAATAGGTGTGTACATATAGCATAGGGAAATAAAAACCAAAGGTCATCATAAGATGACATAAACTCCTAGACATAACTCTCCACTAAGTGGTTATTAAAAGAACATAACTATCCTACTTAAGAAAATAATAAAAGTGGTTCCATAACTTCTAAAGGAGTTACCTAGGCATGCAAGCCAAAGGTTGCTCTCCTTTGTGAGTTTCAAAAACGTGCCAGCCACCATTCATAATGGGCCTTGCTCATTCATCAAGCTTAGTGTAGCCCAATTAACATATAACTCATTTAAGGTCCAAGAATTCGTATTAAGCTTCCAGCCCTTTTTCACCATGATAGAAGCCGAATTTGGTCAAGAGGCCTGAGATATGATTTGTAGATAATTCCCTAAGCTTTCCAACACACCAAAGAATGCATCAATCGGAGATTCGTAGCTCAAGATCTGACCAAATCAAGCATACGGGTTCACCACAATGAAAATATAATTTTCATCAAAAATATTAATTTGGCCTCAAATTGGACAGCATCCTTGGTTTGCATCATTCCCTCCCTCTTGAAAAGAATTCGACCTCGAATTTATTGCCTTAAGGAGTCTTCTTTATCCTCCGGGTTCAAACACAACCATTTTGAATCCATGCGGCACCTCTCTTGGAATTGTTTCTTCAACTTCCTTCAAAATAGAGTCATCACCTCTAGGCAAAGAGTTTGCATTAGTAGTCAAACAAGCATCTTTACATAGAAAGATATATATAGACTGCCTTGCCAACATTCCTCCCTTCACGTTATTTTCTTTTATAGGAAGACTCTCAATTCTTCTTTCAACCTTTGCCTCAATTTTTTTCTTTTTATTTTCCCCTTCAAAAAATGCAGTCTCCACCTTTTTCTCAACATCTTTTTCATTCTGTTTGTTTTCCTCCATTCCCTTTTCTTCTACCTTTTTCTCATGGCTTTCTTTTTTTATTACTTCTCCTTCTTTGCTTTCCTCATTCACCGAACACTCTTCTTTTATTGTTTTCTCAATCATTCTTTTTTTCTCACTCTCTCCTTTCAAGTACATTTGATCTTCATACACTTGTTTTGGTGACAATGATCCAAGAGTAATTTTACGATTATTAAATACAAATGAGTACCTATTGTTGTAGACATCATATTTCGCTTGTCGTTGAATCCTCCATGGACGCCCAAGTAACAAGTGCTTCGTTTCCATGGGCACCACATCACATAAAACGTCATCTGCATATCTCCCAATCCGGAATGGCACTTGTACTTGTCTGTTCACCATCACATCACCGAAATCACTAAACTCCGGGATGCTCCAAATGACATACGGTTGTGGATGCTCTAGAAGAGGAAGTCCCAACTTTTTCACCATGGTGGTACTAGCTAGGTTGATGTAACCCTTTCTATCAATGACCAAGCTACATATCTTGTCCTTCACATAGCATCTAGAATAGAAAAGATCCTCCATTTTCTTGGCATCATTTTTCTTCATTAGTGACTCCATGAAGAACCCACCAAGAAAAATTCAAACTTCCGAAAAAAAAAAGAAAAAGTTGAAAAAAAGAAAAATCATAAGTCACTCTAGGAAGGATGGCTCTAGATACCAAATGATATGGTCCTAAAAAGGAGCATGTAATTTTCGGATCTATCCTTTAGTGACCAAGCAAAATTATAGAAGAAGATGAAATACAAAATTGGATAAGATGAGAAATGGGAGGCAGGCGCCACAAATCCAAGGGGATTTGATAAGCCAATGTGAGGTTCGCCACAAGAATCTTGGATTCTTGATAAGAACAAGGGTTGGCTCTGATACCAAATGATATGATCCTAGCAAAGGAGCATGTATATTTTCGGATCTATCCTTGAGTGACCAAGCAAAATTGTAGAAGAAGGTGAAATACAAAATTGGATAAGATGAGAAATGGGAGGTAGGCGCCACAAATCCAAGGGGATTTGATAAGCCAATGTGAGGTTCGCCACAAGAATCTTGGATTCTTGATAAGAACAAGGGTTGGCTCAATGAAGAACCCAAGAGAGAAAACACTCTCACAATTGGAATCAATCCAAAATGAACTCAAAGTTATCATTCATCATGTAATAGGTGTGTACATATAGCATAGGGAAATAAAAACCAAAGGTCATCATAAGATGACATAAACTCCTAGACATAACTCTCCACTAAGTGGTTATTAAAAGAACATAACTATCCTACTTAAGAAAATAATAAAAGTGGTTCCATAACTTCTAAAGGAGTTACCTAGGCATGCAAGCCAAAGGTTGCTCTCCTTTGTGAGTTTCAAAAACGTGCCAGCCACCATTCATAATGGGCCTTGCTCATTCATCAAGCTTAGTGTAGCCCAATTAACATATAACTCATTTAAGGTCCAAGAATTCGTATTAAGCTTCCAGCCCTTTTTCACCATGATAGAAGCCGAATTTGGTCAAGAGGCCTGAGATGTGATTTGTAGATAATTCCCTAAGCTTTCCAACACACCAAAGAATGCATCAATCGGAGATTCGTAGCTCAAGATCTGACCAAATCAAGCATACGGGTTCACCACAATGAAAATAAAATTTTCATCAAAAATATTAATTTGGCCTCAAATTGGACATCATCCTTGGTTTGCATCAAACCGTGAACCACTTGACATGATCCCATTGTTAACCCACAACCCTCTTGCCTTGATCCCATGGTTAACCCTTGACCCTCACGCCAAGATACCTTGGTTAACCCATGACCCTCACGCCATGATCCCATGGTTACGTCATGACCCACTTGTAATGATCCCATGGCTAACACATGACCCTCTTATCATGATCCCATGGTTCAACCATGACCATCTTACCATGATCCCATGGTTAACCCATGACCCTCATGCCAAGATCACATGGTTCACCCATGACCCTCTAGTCAAGATCCCATGGTTAACCCTTGACCCTCACGCCATTATCCCATGGTTAACCCATGACCCTGACGCCATTGATCCCATGGTTAACCCATGACCCTCTTGCATTGATCCCTTGGTTAACCCATGGCCCTCTAGCCATGATCACATGGTTAAACAAACACCCATTACTGTGATCCCATGGTTAATCCAGGACCCACTTGCCATGATTCTATGCTTAACCAATGACCAACTTGCCACAATCCCATTGTTAACCCCTTACCCACTTGCCATGATCCCATGGTTAACCCATGACCCTATCGCCATGATCCCATGGTGATATGAGCCCATTTTGGAGTATGGTTCAAGAAGCTAGCCAAGGACTTGGTGGGCCAATGACAAATGTTACAACCAAGAAAGCCCAACAAGTGTTAATTCAAACTATGGTTCTCATCATGGAAGCAAGCCCAAATGCAAGATTGGATGGAATGAAGCCCAAATTATTAACTTACATTATCCAACTAAAGGATCCATGACAAGAGGGGCGTGCAACATGAAGGAGTCTAATTTTAGTTGTTTATTTTAATTCAATAAGTGTAAATTGGTTTTATGAGTGAGCCCAATTACTAAGTGATGTTTTTGGGGCAGCCCACTTGTAACCCATGTTAGAAAACGAATTTGTATGTGTCTTAGTGGGAGGAATCTTTAGCTTGCATGCTATAAGAACTCCTAAATTAGTGTGTTGGTATTTTGAATAAATTATGGGGGATTACACTTTTAATATGAGAAACAAGTGTAATCACCACATAATTAGGGAGGAAATCTGTTACATTAAATTGTATTGATTATGAGAGGATTACACTTTTAATTTGAGAAACAAGTGTGATCCCACATAATCAGGGAGCGAATCTTTGGGCATTAAATTGTATTGATTATGGGAGGATTGATCTTAGGCCATTCCTCTATATGTAAGATGCCCCCCCAACACATGAATGACAATTTGGATATTATTTTGGAATGAAATCCTTTTGTGAGAATTTTGTTCTCCTTGGTTCTTGGTTGAGCCATCTTGTTCTTATCAAGAATCCACGATTCTTGTGGAGAACTTCCTTGGCTTATCAAACTCTTTGTTTGTGGCGCCATACCATCCCTAATCCTCACCCACTTTCACATATTTCTTCCTTTTTCATTACAACACAATTTTGACTTGGATTTGTGATTGGTAAAATTCAACCAAATAGATCATCAACAAGGCAACCTCACCATTTGGTTGTCATCACATGGTTAACCCATGACCCTCACGCCATGATCCCAAGATTACCTCATGACCCTCTTATCATGATCCCATGGTTAACCCTTTATCCTCCTGTAATGATCTCATTGTTAACCCATGACCTGACGCCATGATCCCATGGTTAATGCATGACCCTCTTGCCATGATCACATGGTTAACCCAACCCATTGTCATGATCCCAAGGTTAATCCAGGACCAACTTGCCATGATTACATGCTTAACCCATGACCCACTTGCCAGGATCCCATGGTTAACACATGACCCACTTGTCATGATCCCATGGTTAACCCATGACCCTAACGACATGTTCCCATTGTTTACCGATGACCCTTATGCCAAGATCCCATGGTTAAACCATGAACCACTTGACAAGATCCCATTGTTAACCCACGACCCTCTTGCCATGATCCCATGGTTTACCCATGACCTTCTTGTCATGATCCGATGGTTAACCCTTGACCCTCACACCAAGATACCTTGGTTAACCCATGACCTTCATGTCAGGATCCAATGGGTAACCCATGACCCTAACGCCATGATCCCATGGTTATGTCATGACCCACTTGTAATTATACCATGGCTAACACATGACACACTTATCATGATCCCATGGATCAACCATGACCATCTTACCATGATCCCACGGTTAACTTATGACACTCATGCCAAGATCCCATGGTTAACCCATGACCCTCTAGTCATGATCCCATGGTTAACATATGACCCTCTTTTCATGATCCCATGGTTAACCTATGACCTCTTATCATGATCCTATGGTTATCCCATGACCGTCTTGTCATGATCCCATGGTTAACCCACGACCTTCTTACCATGATCCCATGGTTAACCCATGACTGTCTTGCCATGATCCCATGGTTAATCCATGACCCTCACGAAATAATCATGGTTAACCCATGACCCGAGTTACCCTAATCCCTAGGCTAACACATGACCCACTTGTCGTGATCCCATGGTTAAACCTTAAACCTTACAACATGATCCTATGGTTAACCCATGACACTCACGTCATGATCCCAGGGTTAACCCTCGACCTACTTGCCATGATCATGGCTAACCCATGATCCTCACGACATGATCCTAAGGTTAACCAATGAACCTGACGCCATGATCCCAAAGTTAACCCATGACCCTCTTGCAATGATCCCATGGTTAACACATGACCCTCTTGTCACGATCCCATGGTTATCCCATGATCCTCTGACCATAATCCCATGGTTAACCTATGACCCAAACGCCATGATGCCATGATTAATCCATGACCCTCACGCCATGATCCTATGGTTAAGGAATGACCCTCACGCCATGATCCAAAGGTTAACTCATGAACCTCTTGTCATGATCCCATGGTTAACCCATGACCCTGACGCCATCATCCCATGGTTAACCCATGCCCCTCTTGCATTGATCCCATGGTTAACATAAGACCCTCTTGCCATGATCACTTGGTTACCCCAGACCTCCTTGATGCGATTCCATGGTTAATCCATGACCCACTTGCCTTGATTCCAGGCTTAATCCATGACCCACTTATCAAGATCCCATGGTTAACCCATGACCCTGTTGTCATGATCCCATGGTTAACCCATGACCCTTTTACCATGATCCCATGGTTAACCCATGACCCGGACGCCATAATCCAATGGTTAACCCAAGGCCCATTTGCCATGTGATGACAACCAAATAGTGAGGTTGCCTTTGATGATCTTTTTGGTTGAATTTTAACAATTAATTTGCAGAACAATTTTTGAGATTAAAATAAAGGGAAGAAAAGAAACAAATGGATGGAGAATAGAGATGGTGATGGCGCCACAAACTAGAGAGTTTGATAAGCCAAGTGAGGTTCGCCACAAGAATCGTGGATTGTTGATAAGAACAAGATGGCTCAACCAAGAACCAAAGAGAGACAATTCCCTCACAAATGGATTTAATCCAAATTCAACATCCAACTTACTATTCAACATGAAAATGGAGTGTACAAATAGAGTATTAGGCTGCCAACTTTTTGGCTTCCAAAAGAGATCATAACCCCCACAATAATTAGCCTAATCATGTCACTAAATGACTCACTAATTCCCTCCTTAACTCAGCCTCTAATGGTGAGTTTATTATTCTCTCATAACCATCATTATGTGGCTGCCACACTTTACTTCTCATATTAAAAAGTGTAACTCCCACATAATTAATGATATGATCCTAAAAAGGAGCATGTATATTTTCGGATCTATCCTTGAGTGACCAAGCAAAATTGTAGAAGAAGGTGAAATACAAAATTGGATAAGATGAGAAATGGGAGGTAGGCGCCACAAATCCAAGGGGATTTGATAAGCCAATGTGAGGTTCGCCACAAGAATCTTGGATTCTTGATAAGAACAAGGGTTGGCTCAATGAAGAACCCAAGAGAGAAAACACTCTCACAATTGGAATCAATCCAAAATGAACTCAAAGTTGTTTATTCATCATGTTTGGGGCATGTACAAATAGTAGTGGGGCTGCCAACTCTTGGCTTACACAAAGTCCTCATAAGATTCCATTATTCTATAACCCCCTAATAACTATACCACTAATTGGTGTAATAAACCATTAGGTGACTATTTAAGCATAACACTCCAATAATTGGAGTTATTACCAAACTTAAGAGAATACTTAAAATGAAACATAACTAATAAAGAAGGAGTTACTTTAGGCATGCAAGCCAAAAGACACACTCCTTTGAAGCTCAAACTCGTCTAAATATTCGTACCAAACTTCCAGCCTGTTTTTCACCATGATAGAAGCCGAATTTGGTCAAGAGGCCTGAGATATGATTTGTAGATAATTACCTAAGCTTTCCAACGCACCAAACAATACATCAATCGGAGATTCATAGCTCAAGATATGACCAAATCAAGTATACGGGTTCAATTAGAAAATTCATCCTAAAAATATTACCAAAATTAAAAATATAAGTATAAAAATTGGACTTAATTGTTGTCTAATAAGCCCACGAATAATAGTGCACTTAGATGGATCTGAATATGATTCTTTCCACATACTCAAGCCATCCATGCTTCTATCATTCCCCTCTTCTTGAAAGTGATTTGTCCTCAAATCCAAACCTACATCAAAAGTTAGTGGATTATCTAATAACATCTTTCTTTTGTTCTTTCCACCTTTTGCTTGAAAATTGGCTCTTCCATTTCTTTTTCTCTCAAAGCTCTCATTTTTCATGAGATATCCCTCATTGCTTTCTTCTCCTTCAACTTCTATACCATGGTTTTCTTTTTTCTCTATTTTTCTTTCGCCACTCTCCCTTCCCTCTTCCTTTCTCTCAAGATTTTCCTTTTTCTTTACTTCTTCTTTTTCCTCATCCACTGAACCCTCTTCTTTTATTTTCTTCTCACTCATTCTTCTTATCTCACTCTCTCCTTTCAAGTATATTTGATCTTCATACACTTGTTTTGGTGACAATGGTCCAAGAGTAATTTTGCGATTATTAAATACATATGAGTACTTGTTGTTGTCGGCATCATATCTCGCTTGTCGTTCAATCCTCCATGGACGCCCAAGTAACAAGTGCTTCGTTTCCATGGGCACCACATCACATAAAACGTCATCTTCATATCTCCCAATCCGGAACGGCACTCGTACTTGTTTGTTCACCATCACGTCACCAAAATCACTAAACTCCGGGATGCTCCAAATGACATACGGTTGTGGATGCTCTAGAAGAGGAAGTCCCAACTTTTGCACCATGGTGGTACTAGCTAGGTTGATGTAACCCTTTCTATCAATGACCAAGCTACATATCTTGTCCTTCACATAGCATCTAGAATAGAAAAGATCCTCCATTTTCTTGGCATCATTTTTCTTCATTGGTGACTCCATGAAGAACCCACTAATAAAAATTCAAACTTCCGAAAAAAATTGAAAAAACAAAATCATAAGTCACTCTAGGAAGGATGGCTCTGATACCAAATGATATGATCCTAAAAAGGAGCATGTATATTTTCGGATCTATCCTTGAGTGACCAAGCAAAATTGTAGAAGAAGGTGAAATACAAAATTGGATAAGATGAGAAATGGGAGGTAGGCGCCACAAATCCAAGGGGATTTGATAAGCCAATGTGAGGTTCGCCACAAGAATCTTGGATTCTTGATAAGAACAAGGGTTGGCTCAATGAAGAACCCAAGAGAGAAAACACTCTCACAATTGGAATCAATCCAAAATGAACTCAAAGTTGTTTATTCATCATGTTTGGGGCATGTACAAATAGTAGTGGGGCTGCCAACTCTTGGCTTACACAAAGTCCTCATAAGATTCCATTATTCTATAACCCCCTAATAACTATACCACTAATTGGTGTAATAAACCATTAGGTGACTATTTAAGCATAACACTCCAATAATTGGAGTTATTACCAAACTTAAGAGAATACTTAAAATGAAACATAACTAATAAAGAAGGAGTTACTTTAGGCATGCAAGCCAAAAGACACACTCCTTTGAAGCTCAAACTCGTCTAAATATTCGTACCAAACTTCCAGCTTGTTTTTCACCATGATAGTAGCCGAATTTGGTCAAGAGGCCTGAGATATGATTTGTAGATAATTACCTAAGCTTTCCAACGCACCAAATAATACATCAATCGGAGATTCATAGCTCAAGATATGACCAAATCAAGTATACGGGTTCAATTAGAAAATTCATCCTAAAAATATTACCAAAATTAAAAATATAAGTATAAAAATTGGACTTAATTGTTGTCTAATAAGCCCACGAATAATAGTGCACTTAGATGGATCTGAATATGATTCTTTCCACATACTCAAGCCATCCATGCTTCTATCAATTAACAAAACAATAAACAAACTAATAACTTATAGGAGTTACTATTAGCATGCAAACCAAAGATTCCTCCTACTAAGCTCCCAAATTCGTGTACAACATGGACTTAAAGTGGGCTTGACCCATTTGCAAGTGTAATCACCACATAATTAGGGGGGGAATGAAAAGTCAAGATGAGTGATTTTAGGCCAATTAACGCGTGATCTTAGGCCAGCTCTCTATATGTAATACGCCCCTAAACACATGAATGACAACTTTGAGTTCAATTTGGATTAAGTCCATTTGTGAGAGAATATTGTTTCTCTTTGGTTCTTGGTTGAACCGCCCTTGTTCTTATCAAGAATCCACGATTCTTGTGGCGAACCTCACCTTGGCTTATCAAATCTCCTTGGATTTGTGGCGCCCATTTCTCATCTTATCCAATTTTTGTATTTCTTCTTCTTCATATTTTGGCAGTCACTCAAGGATAGGTCCGAAAATTTACATGCTCCTTTTTAGGATCATATCAGTTGGTATCTAGAGCCATCCTTCCTAGAGTGACTTTTGATTTTGTTTTTCAATTTTTCCGGAAGTTTGATTTTTTTTTCTTAGTGGGTTCTTCATGGAGTCACTAATGAAGAAAAATGATGCCAAGCAAAGGGAGAATCTTTTCTATTCTAGATGCTATGTGAAGGACAAGATATGTAGCTTGGTCATTGATAGAAGGGGATACGTTAACCTAGCTAGTACCACCATGGTGCAAAAGTTAGGACTTCCTCTTATAGAGCATCCACAACCATATGTCATTTGGAGCATCCCGGAGTTTAGTGATCTCGGTGACATAATGGTGAACAAACAAATACGAGTATCATTCCGGATTGGGAGATATGAAGATGAGGTGTTATGTGATGTGGTGCCCATGGAAACGAGGCACTTGTTACTTGGCCGTCCTTGGAGGGTTGAACGACAAGCGAGATATGATGCCGACAACAACAAGTACTCATTTGTATTTAATAATCGCAAAATTACTCTTAGACCACTGTCACCAAAACAAGTGTGTGAAGATCAAATGCACTTGAAAGGAGAGGGTGAGAAAAAACAAATGAGTGAGGAAAAAATAACGGAAGAGGGTTCGGTGAATGAGGCAAAAGAAAAATGTGAGAGCAAAAAAGAAAGTGTGGAGGAAAAAGAAAACGTGAATACTTGTTTTGATGCTATTCCTAATTCTTCACCTTGTTGTGTCGATTCTCTTTCGAAGGAAATCGAGTTTGTTCCTCCAAACGAAGCTTGCAAGACATTCAATGAAATTGAAGATTTGATTCCAAAGGAAGCTTGCAAGACAACCGATGTAATTAAAGATTTAATCCCAAAGGAAGTACCCCATGTTTTGGAAACATGCATGGCCTCCCAAAGGTATGTTGTTCATTTGATTCAGAATCACAACAATCTTGAGGAATGTGTTGGGATGTTGATTGTACGAGATGGAAATGTGTTATGCCTACTTGCTACATTTGATGATTTCTATCAATTTCCATTCGATCCCGGAGGATAAAGAAGACTCCTTAAGGCAATAAATTCGAGGTCGAATTCTCTTCAAGAGGGAGGGAATGATGCAGACCAAGAATGATGTCCAATTTAAGCCCAAATTAGTTTTGATGAAAATTTTATTTTCGTTTGTAATGAACCCGTATTCTTGTTTGGGCTATATCTTGAGCTACAAATCTCCGATTGATACGTTCTTTGATGCGTTGGAAAGCTGAGGAGATTATCTACAAATCGTATTTCAAGGCCCGTGACCAGATTTGGCTTGTTTCATGACGAAAATATTGTTTTCACTTTTACACGAATTTTAGGCTTAGATGGAGGAATCTTTTGGTTTGCATACCAAAATTAACTCCTTTAAATTTTTAGCCTTTTTAATGTTTTGTTTTATTAGGGAGGGAATCTTTGGCATTAAATTGTAATTGATTATGGGAGGATTACACTTTTAATATGAGAAGCAAGTGTAATCACCACATAATTAGGGGGGAATGAAAAGTCAAGATGAGTGATTTTAGTCCAATTAACGCGAGATCTTAGGCCAGCTCTCTATATGTAATACGCCCAAACACATGAATGACAACTTTGAGTTCAATTTGGATTAAGTCCATTTGTGAGAGAATATTGTTTCTCTTTGGTTCTTGGTTGAACCGCCCTTGTTCTTATCAAGAATCCACGATTCTTGTGGCGAACCTCACCTTGGCTTATCAAATCTCCTTGGATTTGTGGCGCCCATTTCTCATCTTATCCAATTTTTGTATTTCTTCTTCTTCATATTTTGGCAGTCACTCAAGGATAGGTCCGAAAATTTACATGCTCCTTTTTAGGATCATATCGGTTGGTATCTAGAGCCATCCNTCCTAGAGTGACTTTTGATTTTGTTTTTCAATTTTTCCGGAAGTTTGATTTTTTTTTTCTTAGTGGGTTCTTCATGGAGTCACTAATGAAGAAAAATGATGCCAAGCAAAGGGAGAATCTTTTCTATTCTAGATGCTATGTGAAGGACAAGATATGTAGCTTGGTCATTGATAGAAGGGGATACGTTAACCTAGCTAGTACCACCATGGTGCAAAAGTTAGGACTTCCTCTTATAGAGCATCCACAACCATATGTCATTTGGAGCATCCCGGAGTTTAGTGATCTCGGTGACATAATGGTGAACAAACAAATACGAGTATCATTCCGGATTGGGAGATATGAAGATGAGGTGTTATGTGATGTGGTGCCCATGGAAACGAGGCACTTGTTACTTGGCCGTCCTTGGAGGGTTGAACGACAAGCGAGATATGATGCCGACAACAACAAGTACTCATTTGTATTTAATAATCGCAAAATTACTCTTAGACCACTGTCACCAAAACAAGTGTGTGAAGATCAAATGCACTTGAAAGGAGAGGGTGAGAAAAAACAAATGAGTGAGGGAAAAATAACGGAAGAGGGTTCGGTGAATGAGGCAAAAGAAAAATGTGAGAGCAAAAAGAAAGTGTGGAGGAAAAAGAAAACGTGAATACTTGTTTTGATGCTATTCCTAATTCTTCACCTTGTTGTGTCGATTCTCTTTCGAAGGAAATCGAGTTTGTTCCTCCAAACGAAGCTTGCAAGACATTCAATGAAATTGAAGATTTGATTCCAAAGGAAGCTTGCAAGACAACCGATGTAATTAAAGATTTAATCCCAAAGGAAGTACCCCATGTTTTGGAAACATGCATGGCCTCCCAAAGGTATGTTGTTCATTTGATTCAGAATCACAACAATCTTGAGGAATGTGTTGGGATGTTGATTGTACGAGATGGAAATGTGTTATGCCTACTTGCTACATTTGATGATTTCTATCAATTTCCATTCGATCCCGGAGGATAAAGAAGACTCCTTAAGGCAATAAATTCGAGGTCGAATTCTCTTCAAGAGGGAGGGAATGATGCAGACCAAGAATGATGTCCAATTTAAGCCCAAATTAGTTTTGATGAAAATTTTATTTTCGTTTGTAATGAACCCGTATTCTTGTTTGGGCTATATCTTGAGCTACAAATCTCCGATTGATACGTTCTTTGATGCGTTGGAAAGCTGAGGAGATTATCTACAAATCGTATTTCAAGGCCCGTGACCAGATTTGGCTTGTTTCATGACGAAAATATTGTTTTCACTTTTACACGAATTTTAGGCTTAGATGGAGGAATCTTTTGGTTTGCATACCAAAATTAACTCCTTTAAATTTTTAGCCTTTTTAATGTTTTGTTTTATTAGGGAGGGAATCTTTGGCATTAAATTGTAATTGATTATGGGAGGATTACACTTTTAATATGAGAAGCAAGTGTAATCACCACATAATTAGGGGGGGAATGAAAAGTCAAGATGAGTGATTTTAGGCCAATTAACGCGTGATCTTAGGCCAGCTCTCTATATGTAATACGCCCCGAAACACATGAATGACAACTTTGAGTTCAATTTGGATTAAGTCCATTTGTGAGAGAATATTGTTTCTCTTTGGTTCTTGGTTGAACCGCCCTTGTTCTTATCAAGAATCCACGATTCTTGTGGCGAACCTCACCTTGGCTTATCAAATCTCCTTGGATTTGTGGCGCCCATTTCTCATCTTATCCAATTTTTGTATTTCTTCTTCTTCATATTTTGGCAGTCACTCAAGGATAGGTCCGAAAATTTACATGCTCCTTTTAGGATCATATCAGTTGGTATCTAGAGCCATCCTTCCTAGAGTGACTTTTGATTTTGTTTTTCAATTTTTCCGGAAGTTTGTTTTTTTTTCTTAGTGGGTTCTTCATGGAGTCACTAATGAAGAAAAATGATGCCAAGCAAAGGGAGAATCTTTTCTATTCTAGATGCTATGTGAAGGACAAGATATGTAGCTTGGTCATTGATAGAAGGGGATACGTTAACCTAGCTAGTACCACCATGGTGCAAAAGTTAGGACTTCCTCTTATAGAGCATCCACAACCATATGTCATTTGGAGCATCCCGGAGTTTAGTGATCTCGGTGACATAATGGTGAACAAACAAATACGAGTATCATTCCGGATTGGGAGATATGAAGATGAGGTGTTATGTGATGTGGTGCCCATGGAAACGAGGCACTTGTTACTTGGCCGTCCTTGGAGGGTTGAACGACAAGCGAGATATGATGCCGACAACAACAAGTACTCATTTGTATTTAATAATCGCAAAATTACTCTTAGACCACTGTCACCAAAACAAGTGTGTGAAGATCAAATGCACTTGAAAGGAGAGGGTGAGAAAAAACAAATGAGTGAGGAAAAATAACGGAAGAGGGTTCGGTGAATGAGGCAAAAGAAAAATGTGAGAGCAAAAAGAAAGTGTGGAGGAAAAAGAAAACGTGAATACTTGTTTTGATGCTATTCCTAATTCTTCACCTTGTTGTGTCGATTCTCTTTCGAAGGAAATCGAGTTTGTTCCTCCAAACGAAGCTTGCAAGACATTCAATGAAATTGAAGATTTGATTCCAAAGGAAGCTTGCAAGACAACCGATGTAATTAAAGATTTAATCCCAAAGGAAGTACCCCATGTTTTGGAAACATGCATGGCCTCCCAAAGGTATGTTGTTCATTTGATTCAGAATCACAACAATCTTGAGGAATGTGTTGGGATGTTGATTGTACGAGATGGAAATGTGTTATGCCTACTTGCTACATTTGATGATTTCTATCAATTTCCATTCGATCCCGGAGGATAAAGAAGACTCCTTAAGGCAATAAATTCGAGGTCGAATTCTCTTCAAGAGGGAGGGAATGATGCAGACCAAGAATGATGTCCAATTTAAGCCCAAATTAGTTTTGATGAAAATTTTATTTTCGTTTGTAATGAACCCATATTCTTGTTTGGGCTATATCTTGAGCTACAAATCTCCGATTGATACGTTCTTTGATGCGTTGGAAAGCTGAGGAGATTATCTACAAATCGTATTTCAAGGCCCGTGACCAGATTTGGCTTGTTTCATGACGAAAATATTGTTTTCACTTTTACACGAATTTTAGGCTTAGATGGAGGAATCTTTTGGTTTGCATACCAAAATTAACTCCTTTAAATTTTTAGCCTTTTTAATGTTTTGTTTTATTAGGGAGGGAATCTTTGGCATTAAATTGTAATTGATTATGGGAGGATTACACTTTTAATATGAGAAGCAAGTGTAATCACCACATAATTTGGGGGGGGAATGAAAAGTCAAGATGAGTGATTTTAGGCCAATTAACGCGTGATCTTAGGCCAGCTCTCTATATGTAATACGCCCCTAAACACATGAATGACAACTTTGAGTTCAATTTGGATTAAGTCCATTTGTGAGAGAATATTGTTTCTCTTTGGTTCTTGGTTGAACCGCCCTTTTTCTTATCAAGAATCCACGATTCTTGTGGCGAACCTCACCTTGGCTTATCAAATCTCCTTGGATTTGTGGCACCCATTTCTCATCTTATCCAATTTTTGTATTTCTTCTTCTTCATATTTTGGCAGTCACTCAAGGATAGGTCCGAAAATTTACATGCTCCTTTTTAGGATCATATCAGTTGGTATCTAGAGCCATCCTTCCTAGAGTGACTTTTGATTTTGTTTTTCAATTTTTCCGGAAGTTTGATTTTTTTTTCTTAGTGGGTTCTTCATGGAGTCACTAATGAAGAAAAATGATGCCAAGCAAAGGGAGAATCTTTTCTATTCTAGATGCTATGTGAAGGACAAGATATGTAGCTTGGTCATTGATAGAAGGGGATACGTTAACCTAGCTAGTACCACCATGGTGCAAAAGTTAGGACTTCCTCTTATAGAGCATCCACAACCATATGTCATTTGGAGCATCCCGGAGTTTAGTGATCTCGGTGACATAATGGTGAACAAACAAATACGAGTATCATTCCGGATTGGGAGATATGAAGATGAGGTGTTATGTGATGTGGTGCCCATGGAAACGAGGCACTTGTTACTTGGCCGTCCTTGGAGGGTTGAGCGACAAGCGAGATATGATGCCGACAACAACAAGTACTCATTTGTATTTAATAATCGCAAAATTACTCTTAGACCACTGTCACCAAAACAAGTGTGTGAAGATCAAATGCACTTGAAAGGAGAGGGTGAGAAAAAACAAATGAGTGAGGAAAAATAACGGAAGAGGGTTCGGTGAATGAGGCAAAAGAAAAATGTGAGAGCAAAAAAGAAAGTGTGGAGGAAAAAGAAAACGTGAATACTTGTTTTGATGCTATTCCTAATTCTTCACCTTGTTGTGTCGATTCTCTTTGAAGGAAATCGAGTTTGTTCCTCCAAACGAAGCTTGCAAGACATTCAATGAAATTGAAGATTTGATTCCAAAGGAAGCTTGCAAGACAACCGATGTAATTAAAGATTTAATCCCAAAGGAAGTACCCCATGTTTTGGAAACATGCATGGCCTCCCAAAGGTATGTTGTTCATTTGATTCAGAATCACAACAATCTTGAGGAATGTGTTGGGATGTTGATTGTACGAGATGGAAATGTGTTATGCCTACTTGCTACATTTGATGATTTCTATCAATTTCCATTCGATCCCGGAGGATAAAGAAGACTCCTTAAGGCAATAAATTCGAGGTCGAATTCTCTTCAAGAGGGAGGGAATGATGCAGACCAAGAATGATGTCCAATTTAAGCCCAAATTAGTTTTGATGAAAATTTTATTTTCGTTTGTAATGAACCCGTATTCTTGTTTGGGCTATATCTTGAGCTACAAATCTCCGATTGATACGTTCTTTGATGCGTTGGAAAGCTGAGGAGATTATCTACAAATCGTATTTCAAGGCCCGTGACCAGATTTGGCTTGTTTCATGACGAAAATATTGTTTTCACTTTTACACGAATTTTAGGCTTAGATGGAGGAATCTTTTGGTTTGCATACCAAAATTAACTCCTTTAAATTTTTAGCCTTTTTAATGTTTTGTTTTATTAGGGAGGGAATCTTTGGCATTAAATTGTAATTGATTATGGGAGGATTACACTTTTAATATGAGAAGCAAGTGTAATCACCACATAATTTGGGGGGGGGAATGAAAAGTCAAGATGAGTGATTTTAGGCCAATTAACGCGTGATCTTAGGCCAGCTCTCTATATGTAATACGCCCAAACACATGAATGACAACTTTGAGTTCAATTTGGATTAAGTCCATTTGTGAGAGAATATTGTTTCTCTTTGGTTCTTGGTTGAACCGCCCTTGTTCTTATCAAGAATCCACGATTCTTGTGGCGAACCTCACCTTGGCTTATCAAATCTCCTTGGATTTGTGGCGCCCATTTCTCATCTTATCCAATTTTTGTATTTCTTCTTCTTCATATTTTGGCAGTCACTCAAGGATAGGTCCGAAAATTTACATGCTCCTTTTTAGGATCATATCAGTTGGTATCTAGAGCCATCCTTCCTAGAGTGACTTTTGATTTTGTTTTTCAATTTTTCCGGAAGTTTGATTTTTTTTTTAGTGGGTTCTTCATGGAGTCACTAATGAAGAAAAATGATGCCAAGCAAAGGGAGAATCTTTTCTATTCTAGATGCTATGTGAAGGACAAGATATGTAGCTTGGTCATTGATAGAAGGGGATACGTTAACCTAGCTAGTACCACCATGGTGCAAAAGTTAGGACTTCCTCTTATAGAGCATCCACAACCATATGTCATTTGGAGCATCCCGGAGTTTAGTGATCTCGGTGACATAATGGTGAACAAACAAATACGAGTATCATTCCGGATTGGGAGATATGAAGATGAGGTGTTATGTGATGTGGTGCCCATGGAAACGAGGCACTTGTTACTTGGCCGTCCTTGGAGGGTTGAACGACAAGCGAGATATGATGCCGACAACAACAAGTACTCATTTGTATTTAATAATCGCAAAATTACTCTTAGACCACTGTCACCAAAACAAGTGTGTGAAGATCAAATGCACTTGAAAGGAGAGGGTGAGAAAAAACAAATGAGTGAGGAAAAATAACGGAAGAGGGTTCGGTGAATGAGGCAAAAGAAAAATGTGAGAGCAAAAAGAAAGTGTGGAGGAAAAAGAAAACGTGAATACTTGTTTTGATGCTATTCCTAATTCTTCACCTTGTTGTGTCGATTCTCTTTCGAAGGAAATCGAGTTTGTTCCTCCAAACGAAGCTTGCAAGACATTCAATGAAATTGAAGATTTGATTCCAAAGGAAGCTTGCAAGACAACCGATGTAATTAAAGATTTAATCCCAAAGGAAGTACCCCATGTTTTGGAAACATGCATGGCCTCCCAAAGGTATGTTGTTCATTTGATTCAGAATCACAACAATCTTGAGGAATGTGTTGGGATGTTGATTGTACGAGATGGAAATGTGTTATGCCTACTTGCTACATTTGATGATTTCTATCAATTTCCATTCGATCCCGGAGGATAAAGAAGACTCCTTAAGGCAATAAATTCGAGGTCGAATTCTCTTCAAGAGGGAGGGAATGATGCAGACCAAGAATGATGTCCAATTTAAGCCCAAATTAGTTTTGATGAAAATTTTATTTTCGTTTGTAATGAACCCGTATTCTTGTTTGGGCTATATCTTGAGCTACAAATCTCCGATTGATACGTTCTTTGATGCGTTGGAAAGCTGAGGAGATTATCTACAAATCGTATTTCAAGGCCCGTGACCAGATTTGGCTTGTTTCATGACGAAAATATTGTTTTCACTTTTACACGAATTTTAGGCTTATATGGAGGAATCTTTTGGTTTGCATACCAAAATTAACTCCTTTAAATTTTTAGCCTTTTTAATGTTTTGTTTTATTAGGGAGGGAATCTTTGGCATTAAATTGTAATTGATTATGGGAGGATTACACTTTTAATATGAGAAGCAAGTGTAATCACCACATAATTTGGGGGGAATGAAAAGTCAAGATGAGTGATTTTAGGCCAATTAACGCGTGATCTTAGGCCAGCTCTCTATATGTAATACGCCCCTAAACACATGAATGACAACTTTGAGTTCAATTTGGATTAAGTCCATTTGTGAGAGAATATTGTTTCTCTTTGGTTCTTGGTTGAACCGCCCTTTTTCTTATCAAGAATCCACGATTCTTGTGGCGAACCTCACCTTGGCTTATCAAATCTCCTTGGATTTGTGGCGCCCATTTCTCATCTTATCCAATTTTTGTATTTCTTCTTCTTCATATTTTGGCAGTCACTCAAGGATAGGTCCGAAAATTTACATGCTCCTTTTAGGATCATATCGGTTGGTATCTAGAGCCATCCTTCCTAGAGTGACTTTTGATTTTGTTTTTCAATTTTTCCGGAAGTTTGATTTTTTTTTCTTAGTGGGTTCTTCATGGAGTCACTAATGAAGAAAAAATGATGCCAAGCAAAGGGAGAATCTTTTCTATTCTAGATGCTATGTGAAGGACAAGATATGTAGCTTGGTCATTGATAGAAGGGGATACGTTAACCTAGCTAGTACCACCATGGTGCAAAAGTTAGGACTTCCTCTTATAGAGCATCCACAACCATATGTCATTTGGAGCATCCCGGAGTTTAGTGATCTCGGTGACATAATGGTGAACAAACAAATACGAGTATCATTCCGGATTGGGAGATATGAAGATGAGGTGTTATGTGATGTGGTGCCCATGGAAACGAGGCACTTGTTACTTGGCCGTCCTTGGAGGGTTGAACGACAAGCGAGATATGATGCCGACAACAACAAGTACTCATTTGTATTTAATAATCGCAAAATTACTCTTAGACCACTGTCACCAAAACAAGTGTGTGAAGATCAAATGCACTTGAAAGGAGAGGGTGAGAAAAAACAAATGAGTGAGGAAAAAATAACGGAAGAGGGTTCGGTGAATGAGGCAAAAGAAAAATGTGAGAGCAAAAAGAAAGTGTGGAGGAAAAAGAAAACGTGAATACTTGTTTTGATGCTATTCCTAATTCTTCACCTTGTTGTGTCGATTCTCTTTCGAAGGAAATCGAGTTTGTTCCTCCAAACGAAGCTTGCAAGACATTCAATGAAATTGAAGATTTGATTCCAAAGGAAGCTTGCAAGACAACCGATGTAATTAAAGATTTAATCCCAAAGGAAGTACCCCATGTTTTGGAAACATGCATGGCCTCCCAAAGGTATGTTGTTCATTTGATTCAGAATCACAACAATCTTGAGGAATGTGTTGGGATGTTGATTGTACGAGATGGAAATGTGTTATGCCTACTTGCTACATTTGATGATTTCTATCAATTTCCATTCGATCCCGGAGGATAAAGAAGACTCCTTAAGGCAATAAATTCGAGGTCGAATTCTCTTCAAGAGGGAGGGAATGATGCAGACCAAGAATGATGTCCAATTTAAGCCCAAATTAGTTTTGATGAAAATTTTATTTTCGTTTGTAATGAACCCGTATTCTTGTTTGGGCTATATCTTGAGCTACAAATCTCCGATTGATACGTTCTTTGATGCGTTGGAAAGCTGAGGAGATTATCTACAAATCGTATTTCAAGGCCCGTGACCAGATTTGGCTTGTTTCATGACGAAAATATTGTTTTCACTTTTACACGAATTTTAGGCTTATATGGAGGAATCTTTTGGTTTGCATACCAAAATTAACTCCTTTAAATTTTTAGCCTTTTAATGTTTTGTTTTATTAGGGAGGAATCTTTGGCATTAAATTGTAATTGATTATGGGAGGATTACACATTTAAAATGAGAAGCAAGTGTAATCACCACATAATTTGGGGGGAATGAAAAGTCAAGATGAGTGATTTTAGGCCAATTAACGCGTGATCTTAGGCCAGCTCTCTATATGTAATACGCCCAAACACATGAATGACAACTGTGAGTTCAATTTGGATTAAGTCCATTTGTGAGAGAATATTGTTTCTCTTTGGTTCTTGGTTGAACCGCCCTTGTTCTTATCAAGAATCCACGATTCTTGTGGCGAACCTCACCTTGGCTTATCAAATCTCCTTGGATTTGTGGCGCCCATTTCTCATCTTATCCAATTTTTGTATTTCTTCTTCTTCATATTTTGGCAGTCACTCAAGGATAGGTCCGAAAATTTACATGCTCCTTTTTAGGATCATATCGGTTGGTATCTAGAGCCATCCTTCCTAGAGTGACTTTTGATTTTGTTTTTCAATTTTTCCGGAAGTTTGATTTTTTTTCTTAGTGGGTTCTTCATGGAGTCACTAATGAAGAAAAATGATGCCAAGCAAAGGGAGAATCTTTTCTATTCTAGATGCTATGTGAAGGACAAGATATGTAGCTTGGTCATTGATAGAAGGGGATACGTTAACCTAGCTAGTACCACCATGGTGCAAAAGTTAGGACTTCCTCTTATAGAGCATCCACAACCATATGTCATTTGGAGCATCCCGGAGTTTAGTGATCTCGGTGACATAATGGTGAACAAACAAATACGAGTATCATTCCGGATTGGGAGATATGAAGATGAGGTGTTATGTGATGTGGTGCCCATGGAAACGAGGCACTTGTTACTTGGCCGTCCTTGGAGGGTTGATCGACAAGCGAGATATGATGCCGACAACAACAAGTACTCATTTGTATTTAATAATCGCAAAATTACTCTTAGACCACTGTCACCAAAACAAGTGTGTGAAGATCAAATGCACTTGAAAGGAGAGGGTGAGAAAAAACAAATGAGTGAGGAAAAAATAACGGAAGAGGGTTCGGTGAATGAGGCAAAAGAAAAATGTGAGAGCAAAAAGAAAGTGTGGAGGAAAAAGAAAACGTGAATACTTGTTTTGATGCTATTCCTAATTCTTCACCTTGTTGTGTCGATTCTCTTTCGAAGGAAATCGAGTTTGTTCCTCCAAACGAAGCTTGCAAGACATTCAATGAAATTGAAGATTTGATTCCAAAGGAAGCTTGCAAGACAACCGATGTAATTAAAGATTTAATCCCAAAGGAAGTACCCCATGTTTTGGAAACATGCATGGCCTCCCAAAGGTATGTTGTTCATTTGATTCAGAATCACAACAATCTTGAGGAATGTGTTGGGATGTTGATTGTACGAGATGGAAATGTGTTATGCCTACTTGCTACATTTGATGATTTCTATCAATTTCCATTCGATCCCGGAGGATAAAGAAGACTCCTTAAGGCAATAAATTCGAGGTCGAATTCTCTTCAAGAGGGAGGGAATGATGCAGACCAAGAATGATGTCCAATTTAAGCCCAAATTAGTTTTGATGAAAATTTTATTTTCGTTTGTAATGAACCCGTATTCTTGTTTGGGCTATATCTTGAGCTACAAATCTCCGATTGATACGTTCTTTGATGCGTTGGAAAGCTGAGGAGATTATCTACAAATCGTATTTCAAGGCCCGTGACCAGATTTGGCTTGTTTCATGACGAAAATATTGTTTTCACTTTTACACGAATTTTAGGCTTATATGGAGGAATCTTTTGGTTTGCATACCAAAATTAACTCCTTTAAATTTTTAGCCTTTTTAATGTTTTGTTTTATTAGGGAGGGAATCTTTGGCATTAAATTGTAATTGATTATGGGAGGATTACACTTTTAATATGAGAAGCAAGTGTAATCACCACATAATTTGGGGGGGGGAATGAAAAGTCAAGATGAGTGATTTTAGGCCAATTAACGCGTGATCTTAGGCCAGCTCTCTATATGTAATACGCCCCTAAACACATGAATGACAACTTTGAGTTCAATTTGGATTAAGTCCATTTGTGAGAGAATATTGTTTCTCTTTGGTTCTTGGTTGAACCGCCCTTTTTCTTATCAAGAATCCACGATTCTTGTGGCGAACCTCACCTTGGCTTATCAAATCTCCTTGGATTTGTGGCGCCCATTTCTCATCTTATCCAATTTTTGTATTTCTTCTTCTTCATATTTTGGCAGTCACTCAAGGATAGGTCCGAAAATTTACATGCTCCTTTTTAGGATCATATCAGTTGGTATCTAGAGCCATCCTTCCTAGAGTGACTTTTGATTTTGTTTTTCAATTTTTCCGGAAGTTTGATTTTTTTTTCTTAGTGGGTTCTTCATGGAGTCACTAATGAAGAAAAAATATGCCAAGCAAAGGGAGAATCTTTTCTATTCTAGATGCTATGTGAAGGACAAGATATGTAGCTTGGTCATTGATAGAAGGGGATACGTTAACCTAGCTAGTACCACCATGGTGCAAAAGTTAGGACTTCCTCTTATAGAGCATCCACAACCATATGTCATTTGGAGCATCCCGGAGTTTAGTGATCTCGGTGACATAATGGTGAACAAACAAATACGAGTATCATTCCGGATTGGGAGATATGAAGATGAGGTGTTATGTGATGTGGTGCCCATGGAAACGAGGCACTTGTTACTTGGCCGTCCTTGGAGGGTTGAACGACAAGCGAGATATGATGCCGACAACAACAAGTACTCATTTGTATTTAATAATCGCAAAATTACTCTTAGACCACTGTCACCAAAACAAGTGTGTGAAGATCAAATGCACTTGAAAGGAGAGGGTGAGAAAAAACAAATGAGTGAGGAAAAATAACGGAAGAGGGTTCGGTGAATGAGGCAAAAGAAAAATGTGAGAGCAAAAAGAAAGTGTGGAGGAAAAAGAAAACGTGAATACTTGTTTTGATGCTATTCCTAATTCTTCACCTTGTTGTGTCGATTCTCTTTCGAAGGAAATCGAGTTTGTTCCTCCAAACGAAGCTTGCAAGACATTCAATGAAATTGAAGATTTGATTCCAAAGGAAGCTTGCAAGACAACCGATGTAATTAAAGATTTAATCCCAAAGGAAGTACCCCATGTTTTGGAAACATGCATGGCCTCCCAAAGGTATGTTGTTCATTTGATTCAGAATCACAACAATCTTGAGGAATGTGTTGGGATGTTGATTGTACGAGATGGAAATGTGTTATGCCTACTTGCTACATTTGATGATTTCTATCAATTTCCATTCGATCCCGGAGGATAAAGAAGACTCCTTAAGGCAATAAATTCGAGGTCGAATTCTCTTCAAGAGGGAGGGAATGATGCAGACCAAGAATGATGTCCAATTTAAGCCCAAATTAGTTTTGATGAAAATTTTATTTTCGTTTGTAATGAACCCGTATTCTTGTTTGGGCTATATCTTGAGCTACAAATCTCCGATTGATACGTTCTTTGATGCGTTGGAAAGCTGAGGAGATTATCTACAAATCGTATTTCAAGGCCCGTGACCAGATTTGGCTTGTTTCATGACGAAAATATTGTTTTCACTTTTACACGAATTTTAGGCTTATATGGAGGAATCTTTTGGTTTGCATACCAAAATTAACTCCTTTAAATTTTTAGCCTTTTTAATGTTTTGTTTTATTAGGGAGGGAATCTTTGGCATTAAATTGTAATTGATTATGGGAGGATTACACTTTTAATATGAGAAGCAAGTGTAATAACCAACTAATTTTTGGGGGTGTAATGAAATGTAAAGATGAGTGATTTTAGGCCAATTAACGCGTGATCTTAGGCCAGCTCTCTATATGTAATACGCCCGAAACACATGAATGACAACTTTGAGTTCAATTTGGATTAAGTCCATTTGTGAGAGAATATTGTTTCTCTTTGGTTCTTGGTTGAACCGCCCTTTTTCTTATCAAGAATCCACGATTCTTGTGGCGAACCTCACCTTGGCTTATCAAATCTCCTTGGATTTGTGGCGCCCATTTCTCATCTTATCCAATTTTTGTATTTCTTCTTCTTCATATTTTGGCAGTCACTCAAGGATAGGTCCGAAAATTTACATGCTCCTTTTTAGGATCATATCAGTTGGTATCTAGAGCCATCCTTCCTAGAGTGACTTTTGATTTTGTTTTTCAATTTTTCCGGAAGTTTGATTTTTTTTTCTTAGTGGGTTCTTCATGGAGTCACTAATGAAGAAAAATGATGCCAAGCAAAGGGAGAATCTTTTCTATTCTAGATGCTATGTGAAGGACAAGATATGTAGCTTGGTCATTGATAGAAGGGGATACGTTAACCTAGCTAGTACCACCATGGTGCAAAAGTTAGGACTTCCTCTTATAGAGCATCCACAACCATATGTCATTTGGAGCATCCCGGAGTTTAGTGATCTCGGTGACATAATGGTGAACAAACAAATACGAGTATCATTCCGGATTGGGAGATATGAAGATGAGGTGTTATGTGATGTGGTGCCCATGGAAACGAGGCACTTGTTACTTGGCCGTCCTTGGAGGGTTGAGCGACAAGCGAGATATGATGCCGACAACAACAAGTACTCATTTGTATTTAATAATCGCAAAATTACTCTTAGACCACTGTCACCAAAACAAGTGTGTGAAGATCAAATGCACTTGAAAGGAGAGGGTGAGAAAAAACAAATGAGTGAGGAAAAAATAACGGAAGAGGGTTCGGTGAATGAGGCAAAAGAAAAATGTGAGAGCAAAAAGAAAGTGTGGAGGAAAAAGAAAACGTGAATACTTGTTTTGATGCTATTCCTAATTCTTCACCTTGTTGTGTCGATTCTCTTTCGAAGGAAATCGAGTTTGTTCCTCCAAACGAAGCTTGCAAGACATTCAATGAAATTGAAGATTTGATTCCAAAGGAAGCTTGCAAGACAACCGATGTAATTAAAGATTTAATCCCAAAGGAAGTACCCCATGTTTTGGAAACATGCATGGCCTCCCAAAGGTATGTTGTTCATTTGATTCAGAATCACAACAATCTTGAGGAATGTGTTGGGATGTTGATTGTACGAGATGGAAATGTGTTATGCCTACTTGCTACATTTGATGATTTCTATCAATTTCCATTCGATCCCGGAGGATAAAGAAGACTCCTTAAGGCAATAAATTCGAGGTCGAATTCTCTTCAAGAGGGAGGGAATGATGCAGACCAAGAATGATGTCCAATTTAAGCCCAAATTAGTTTTGATGAAAATTTTATTTTCGTTTGTAATGAACCCGTATTCTTGTTTGGGCTATATCTTGAGCTACAAATCTCCGATTGATACGTTCTTTGATGCGTTGGAAAGCTGAGGAGATTATCTACAAATCGTATTTCAAGGCCCGTGACCAGATTTGGCTTGTTTCATGACGAAAATATTGTTTTCACTTTTACACGAATTTTAGGCTTATATGGAGGAATCTTTTGGTTTGCATACCAAAATTAACTCCTTTAAATTTTTAGCCTTTTTAATGTTTTGTTTTATTAGGAGGGAATCTTTGGCATTAAATTGTAATTGATTATGGGAGGATTACACTTTTAATATGAGAAGCAAGTGTAATCACCACATAATTTGGGGGAATGAAAAGTCAAGATGAGTGATTTTAGGCCAATTAACGCGTGATCTTAGGCCAGCCTCTCTATATGTAATACGCCGAAACACATGAATGACAACTTTGAGTTCAATTTGGATTAAGTCCATTTGTGAGAGAATATTGTTTCTCTTTGGTTCTTGGTTGAACCGCCCTTGTTCTTATCAAGAATCCACGATTCTTGTGGCGAACCTCACCTTGGCTTATCAAATCTCCTTGGATTTGTGGCGCCCATTTCTCATCTTATCCAATTTTTGTATTTCTTCTTCTTCATATTTTGGCAGTCACTCAAGGATAGGTCCGAAAATTTACATGCTCCTTTTTAGGATCATATCAGTTGGTATCTAGAGCCATCCTTCCTAGAGTGACTTTTGATTTTGTTTTTCAATTTTTCCGGAAGTTTGATTTTTTTTTCTTAGTGGGTTCTTCATGGAGTCACTAATGAAGAAAAATGATGCCAAGCAAAGGGAGAATCTTTTCTATTCTAGATGCTATGTGAAGGACAAGATATGTAGCTTGGTCATTGATAGAAGGGGATACGTTAACCTAGCTAGTACCACCATGGTGCAAAAGTTAGGACTTCCTCTTATAGAGCATCCACAACCATATGTCATTTGGAGCATCCCGGAGTTTAGTGATCTCGGTGACATAATGGTGAACAAACAAATACGAGTATCATTCCGGATTGGGAGATATGAAGATGAGGTGTTATGTGATGTGGTGCCCATGGAAACGAGGCACTTGTTACTTGGCCGTCCTTGGAGGGTTGAACGACAAGCGAGATATGATGCCGACAACAACAAGTACTCATTTGTATTTAATAATCGCAAAATTACTCTTAGACCACTGTCACCAAAACAAGTGTGTGAAGATCAAATGCACTTGAAAGGAGAGGGTGAGAAAAAACAAATGAGTGAGGAAAAATAACGGAAGAGGGTTCGGTGAATGAGGCAAAAGAAAAATGTGAGAGCAAAAAAGAAAGTGTGGAGGAAAAAGAAAACGTGAATACTTGTTTTGATGCTATTCCTAATTCTTCACCTTGTTGTGTCGATTCTCTTTCGAAGGAAATCGAGTTTGTTCCTCCAAACGAAGCTTGCAAGACATTCAATGAAATTGAAGATTTGATTCCAAAGGAAGCTTGCAAGACAACCGATGTAATTAAAGATTTAATCCCAAAGGAAGTACCCCATGTTTTGGAAACATGCATGGCCTCCCAAAGGTATGTTGTTCATTTGATTCAGAATCACAACAATCTTGAGGAATGTGTTGGGATGTTGATTGTACGAGATGGAAATGTGTTATGCCTACTTGCTACATTTGATGATTTCTATCAATTTCCATTCGATCCCGGAGGATAAAGAAGACTCCTTAAGGCAATAAATTCGAGGTCGAATTCTCTTCAAGAGGGAGGGAATGATGCAGACCAAGAATGATGTCCAATTTAAGCCCAAATTAGTTTTGATGAAAATTTTATTTTCGTTTGTAATGAACCCGTATTCTTGTTTGGGCTATATCTTGAGCTACAAATCTCCGATTGATACGTTCTTTGATGCGTTGGAAAGCTGAGGAGATTATCTACAAATCGTATTTCAAGGCCCGTGACCAGATTTGGCTTGTTTCATGACGAAAATATTGTTTTCACTTTTACACGAATTTTAGGCTTAGATGGAGGAATCTTTTGGTTTGCATACCAAAATTAACTCCTTTAAATTTTTAGCCTTTTTAATGTTTTGTTTTATTAGGGAGGGAATCTTTGGCATTAAATTGTAATTGATTATGGGAGGATTACACTTTTAATATGAGAAGCAAGTGTAATCACCACATAATTTGGGGGGGGAATGAAAAGTCAAGATGAGTGATTTTAGGCCAATTAACGCGTGATCTTAGGCCAGCTCTCTATATGTAATACGCCCTAAACACATGAATGACAACTTTGAGTTCAATTTGGATTAAGTCCATTTGTGAGAGAATATTGTTTCTCTTTGGTTCTTGGTTGAACCGCCCTTTTTCTTATCAAGAATCCACGATTCTTGTGGCGAACCTCACCTTGGCTTATCAAATCTCCTTGGATTTGTGGCACCCATTTCTCATCTTATCCAATTTTTGTATTTCTTATTCTTCATATTTTGGCAGTCACTCAAGGATAGGTCCGAAAATTTACATGCTCCTTTTTAGGATCATATCAGTTGGTATCTAGAGCCATCCTTCCTAGAGTGACTTTTGATTTTGTTTTTCAATTTTTCCGGAAGTTTGATTTTTTTTTTCTTAGTGGGTTCTTCATGGAGTCACTAATGAAGAAAAATGATGCCAAGCAAAGGGAGAATCTTTTCTATTCTAGATGCTATGTGAAGGACAAGATATGTAGCTTGGTCATTGATAGAAGGGGATACGTTAACCTAGCTAGTACCACCATGGTGCAAAAGTTAGGACTTCCTCTTATAGAGCATCCACAACCATATGTCATTTGGAGCATCCCGGAGTTTAGTGATCTCGGTGACATAATGGTGAACAACCAAATACGAGTATCATTCCGGATTGGGAGATATGAAGATGAGGTGTTATGTGATGTGGTGCCCATGGAAACGAGGCACTTGTTACTTGGCCGTCCTTGGAGGGTTGAACGACAAGCGAGATATGATGCCGACAACAACAAGTACTCATTTGTATTTAATAATCGCAAAATTACTCTTAGACCACTGTCACCAAAACAAGTGTGTGAAGATCAAATGCACTTGAAAGGAGAGGGTGAGAAAAAACAAATGAGTGAGTAAAAATAACGGAAGAGGGTTCGGTGAATGAGGCAAAAGAAAAATGTGAGAGCAAAAAAGAAAGTGTGGAGGAAAAAGAAAACGTGAATACTTGTTTTGATGCTATTCCTAATTCTTCACCTTGTTGTGTCGATTCTCTTTCGAAGGAAATCGAGTTTGTTCCTCCAAACGAAGCTTGCAAGACATTCAATGAAATTGAAGATTTGATTCCAAAGGAAGCTTGCAAGACAACCGATGTAATTAAAGATTTAATCCCAAAGGAAGTACCCCATGTTTTGGAAACATGCATGGCCTCCCAAAGGTATGTTGTTCATTTGATTCAGAATCACAACAATCTTGAGGAATGTGTTGGGATGTTGATTGTACGAGATGGAAATGTGTTATGCCTACTTGCTACATTTGATGATTTCTATCAATTTCCATTCGATCCCGGAGGATAAAGAAGACTCCTTAAGGCAATAAATTCGAGGTCGAATTCTCTTCAAGAGGGGAGGGAATGATGCAGACCAAGAATGATGTCCAATTTAAGCCCAAATTAGTTTTGATGAAAATTTTATTTTCGTTTGTAATGAACCCGTATTCTTGTTTGGGCTATATCTTGAGCTACAAATCTCCGATTGATACGTTCTTTGATGCGTTGGAAAGCTGAGGAGATTATCTACAAATCGTATTTCAAGGCCCGTGACCAGATTTGGCTTGTTTCATGACGAAAATATTGTTTTCACTTTTACACGAATTTTAGGCTTATATGGAGGAATCTTTTGGTTTGCATACCAAAATTAACTCCTTTAAATTTTTAGCCTTTTTAATGTTTTGTTTTATTAGGGAGGGAATCTTTGGCATTAAATTGTAATTGATTATGGGAGGATTACACTTTTAATATGAGAAGCAAGTGTAATCACCACATAATTTGGGGGGGAATGAAAAGTCAAGATGAGTGATTTTAGGCCAATTAACGCGTGATCTTAGGCCAGCTCTCTATATGTAATACGCCCCGAAACACATGAATGACAACTTTGAGTTCAATTTGGATTAAGTCCATTTGTGAGAGAATATTGTTTCTCTTTGGTTCTTGGTTGAACCGCCCTTGTTCTTATCAAGAATCCACGATTCTTGTGGCGAACCTCACCTTGGCTTATCAAATCTCCTTGGATTTGTGGCGCCCATTTCTCATCTTATCCAATTTTTGTATTTCTTCTTCTTCATATTTTGGCAGTCACTCAAGGATAGGTCCGAAAATTTACATGCTCCTTTTTAGGATCATATCAGTTGGTATCTAGAGCCATCCTTCCTAGAGTGACTTTTGATTTTGTTTTTCAATTTTTCCGGAAGTTTGATTTTTTTTTTCTTAGTGGGTTCTTCATGGAGTCACTAATGAAGAAAAATGATGCCAAGCAAAGGGAGAATCTTTTCTATTCTAGATGCTATGTGAAGGACAAGATATGTAGCTTGGTCATTGATAGAAGGGGATACGTTAACCTAGCTAGTACCACCATGGTGCAAAAGTTAGGACTTCCTCTTATAGAGCATCCACAACCATATGTCATTTGGAGCATCCCGGAGTTTAGTGATCTCGGTGACATAATGGTGAACAAACAAATACGAGTATCATTCGGATTGGGAGATATGAAGATGAGGTGTTATGTGATGTGGTGCCCATGGAAGCGAGGCACTTGTTACTTGGCCGTCCTTGGAGGGTTGAACGACAAGCGAGATATGATGCCGACAACAACAAGTACTCATTTGTATTTAATAATCGCAAAATTACTCTTAGACCACTGTCACCAAAACAAGTGTGTGAAGATCAAATGCACTTGAAAGGAGAGGGTGAGAAAAAACAAATGAGTGAGGAAAAAATAACGGAAGAGGGTTCGGTGAATGAGGCAAAAGAAAAATGTGAGAGCAAAAAAGAAAGTGTGGAGGAAAAAGAAAACGTGAATACTTGTTTTGATGCTATTCCTAATTCTTCACCTTGTTGTGTCGATTCTCTTTCGAAGGAAATCGAGTTTGTTCCTCCAAACGAAGCTTGCAAGACATTCAATGAAATTGAAGATTTGATTCCAAAGGAAGCTTGCAAGACAACCGATGTAATTAAAGATTTAATCCCAAAGGAAGTACCCCATGTTTTGGAAACATGCATGGCCTCCCAAAGGTATGTTGTTCATTTGATTCAGAATCACAACAATCTTGAGGAATGTGTTGGGATGTTGATTGCACGAGATGGAAATGTGTTATGCCTACTTGCTACATTTGATGATTTCTATCAATTTCCATTCGATCCCGGAGGATAAAGAAGACTCCTTAAGGCAATAAATTGAGGTCGAATTCTCTTCAAGAGGGAGGAATGATGCAGCCCCAGAATGATGTCCAATTTAAGCCCAAATTAGTTTTGATGAAAATTTTATTTTCGTTTGTAATGAACCCGTATTCTTGTTTGGGCTATATCTTGAGCTACAAATCTCCGATTGATACGTTCTTTGATGCGTTGGAAAGCTGAGGAGATTATCTACAAATCGTATTTCAAGGCCCGTGACCAGATTTGGCTTGTTTCATGACGAAAATATTGTTTTCACTTTTACACGAATTTTAGGCTTAGATGGAGGAATCTTTTGGTTTGCATACCAAAATTAACTCCTTTAAATTTTTAGCCTTTTTAATGTTTTGTTTTATTAGGGAGGGAATCTTTGGCATTAAATTGTAATTGATTATGGGAGGATTACACTTTTAATATGAGAAGCAAGTGTAATCACCACATAATTTGGGGGGGGGGAATGAAAAGTCAAGATGAGTGATTTTAGGCCAATTAACGCGTGATCTTAGGCCAGCTCTCTATATGTAATACGCCCCTAAACACATGAATGACAACTTTGAGTTCAATTTGGATTAAGTCCATTTGTGAGAGAATATTGTTTCTCTTTGGTTCTTGGTTGAACCGCCCTTGTTCTTATCAAGAATCCACGATTCTTGTGGCGAACCTCACCTTGGCTTATCAAATCTCCTTGGATTTGTGGCGCCCATTTCTCATCTTATCCAATTTTTGTATTTCTTCTTCTTCATATTTTGGCAGTCACTCAAGGATAGGTCCGAAAATTTACATGCTCCTTTTTAGGATCATATCAGTTGGTATCTAGAGCCATCCTTCCTAGAGTGACTTTTGATTTTGTTTTTCAATTTTTCCGGAAGTTTGATTTTTTTTTCTTAGTGGGTTCTTCATGGAGTCACTAATGAAGAAAATGATGCCAAGCAAAGGGAGAATCTTTTCTATTCTAGATGCTATGTGAAGGACAAGATATGTAGCTTGGTCATTGATAGAAGGGGATACGTTAACCTAGCTAGTACCACCATGGTGCAAAAGTTAGGACTTCCTCTTATAGAGCATCCACAACCATATGTCATTTGGAGCATCCCGGAGTTTAGTGATCTCGATGACATAATGGTGAACAAACAAATACGAGTATCATTCCGGATTGGGAGATATGAAGATGAGGTGTTATGTGATGTGGTGCCCATGGAAACGAGGCACTTGTTACTTGGCCGTCCTTGGAGGGTTGAGCGACAAGCGAGATATGATGCCGACAACAACAAGTACTCATTTGTATTTAATAATCGCAAAATTACTCTTAGACCACTGTCACCAAAACAAGTGTGTGAAGATCAAATGCACTTGAAAGGAGAGGGTGAGAAAAAACAAATGAGTGAGGAAAAATAACGGAAGAGGGTTCGGTGAATGAGGCAAAAGAAAAATGTGAGAGCAAAAAAGAAAGTGTGGAGGAAAAAGAAAACGTGAATACTTGTTTTGATGCTATTCCTAATTCTTCACCTTGTTGTGTCGATTCTCTTTGAAGGAAATCGAGTTTGTTCCTCCAAACGAAGCTTGCAAGACATTCAATGAAATTGAAGATTTGATTCCAAAGGAAGCTTGCAAGACAACCGATGTAATTAAAGATTTAATCCCAAAGGAAGTACCCCATGTTTTGGAAACATGCATGGCCTCCCAAAGGTATGTTGTTCATTTGATTCAGAATCACAACAATCTTGAGGAATGTGTTGGGATGTTGATTGTACGAGATGGAAATGTGTTATGCCTACTTGCTACATTTGATGATTTCTATCAATTTCCATTCGATCCCGGAGGATAAAGAAGACTCCTTAAGGCAATAAATTCGAGGTCGAATTCTCTTCAAGAGGGAGGAATGATGCAGACCAAGAATGATGTCCAATTTAAGCCCAAATTAGTTTTGATGAAAATTTTATTTTCGTTTGTAATGAACCCGTATTCTTGTTTGGGCTATATCTTGAGCTACAAATCTCCGATTGATACGTTCTTTGATGCGTTGGAAAGCTGAGGAGATTATCTACAAATCGTATTTCAAGGCCCGTGACCAGATTTGGCTTGTTTCATGACGAAAATATTGTTTTCACTTTTACACGAATTTTAGGCTTAGATGGAGGAATCTTTTGGTTTGCATACCAAAATTAACTCCTTTAAATTTTTAGCCTTTTTAATGTTTTGTTTTATTAGGGAGGGAATCTTTGGCATTAAATTGTAATTGATTATGGGAGGATTACACTTTTAATATGAGAAGCAAGTGTAATCACCACATAATTAGGGGGGGAATGAAAAGTCAAGATGAGTGATTTTAGGCCAATTAACGCGTGATCTTAGGCCAGCTCTCTATATGTAATACGCCCCTAAACACATGAATGACAACTTTGAGTTCAATTTGGATTAAGTCCATTTGTGAGAGAATATTGTTTCTCTTTGGTTCTTGGTTGAACCGCCCTTGTTCTTATCAAGAATCCACGATTCTTGTGGCGAACCTCACCTTGGCTTATCAAATCTCCTTGGATTTGTGGCGCCCATTTCTCATCTTATCCAATTTTTGTATTTCTTCTTCTTCATATTTTGGCATTCACTCAAGGATAGGTCCGAAAATTTACATGCTCCTTTTTAGGATCATATCGGTTGGTATCTAGAGCCATCCTTCCTAGAGTGACTTTTGATTTTGTTTTTCAATTTTTCCGGAAGTTTGATTTTTTTTTCTTAGTGGGTTCTTCATGGAGTCACTAATGAAGAAAAATGATGCCAAGCAAAGGGAGAATCTTTTCTATTCTAGATGCTATGTGAAGGACAAGATATGTAGCTTGGTCATTGATAGAAGGGGATACGTTAACCTAGCTAGTACCACCATGGTGCAAAAGTTAGGACTTCCTCTTATAGAGCATCCACAACCATATGTCATTTGGAGCATCCCGGAGTTTAGTGATCTCGATGACATAATGGTGAACAAACAAATACGAGTATCATTCCGGATTGGGAGATATGAAGATGAGGTGTTATGTGATGTGGTGCCCATGGAAACGAGGCACTTGTTACTTGGCCGTCCTTGGAGGGTTGAACGACAAGCGAGATATGATGCCGACAACAACAAGTACTCATTTGTATTTAATAATCGCAAAATTACTCTTAGACCACTGTCACCAAAACAAGTGTGTGAAGATCAAATGCACTTGAAAGGAGAGGGTGAGAAAAAACAAATGAGTGAGGAAAAATAACGGAAGAGGGTTCGGTGAATGAGGCAAAAGAAAAAATGTGAGAGCAAAAAGAAAGTGTGGAGGAAAAGAAAACGTGAATACTTGTTTTGATGCTATTCCTAATTCTTCACCTTGTTGTGTCGATTCTCTTTCGAAGGAAATCGAGTTTGTTCCTCCAAACGAAGCTTGCAAGACATTCAATGAAATTGAAGATTTGATTCCAAAGGAAGCTTGCAAGACAACCGATGTAATTAAAGATTTAATCCCAAAGGAAGTACCCCATGTTTTGGAAACATGCATGGCCTCCCAAAGGTATGTTGTTCATTTGATTCAGAATCACAACAATCTTGAGGAATGTGTTGGGATGTTGATTGCACGAGATGGAAATGTGTTATGCCTACTTGCTACATTTGATGATTTCTATCAATTTCCATTCGATCCCCGGAGGATAAAGAAGACTCCTTAAGGCAATAAATTGAGGTGAATTCTCTTCAAGAGGAGGAATGATGCAGACCAAGAATGATGTCCAATTTAAGCCCAAATTAGTTTTGATGAAAATTTTATTTTCGTTTGTAATGAACCCGTATTCTTGTTTGGGCTATATCTTGAGCTACAAATCTCCGATTGATACGTTCTTTGATGCGTTGGAAAGCTGAGGAGATTATCTACAAATCGTATTTCAAGGCCCGTGACTAGATTTGGCTTGTTTCATGACGAAAATATTGTTTTCAGTTTTACACGAATTTTAGGCTTAGATGGAGGAATCTTTTGGTTTGCATACCAAAATTAACTCCTTTAAATTTTTAGCCTTTTTAATGTTTTGTTTTATTAGGGAGGGAATCTTTGGCATTAAATTGTAATTGATTATGGGAGGATTACACTTTTAATATGAGAAGCAAGTGTAATCACCACATAATTAGGGGGAATGAAAAGTCAAGATGAGTGATTTTAGGCCAGTTAACGCGTGATCTTAGGCCAGCTCTCTATATGTAATACGCCCCTAAACACATGAATGACAACTTTGAGTTCAATTTGGATTAAGTCCATTTGTGAGAGAATATTGTTTCTCTTTGGTTCTTGGTTGAACCGCCTTGTTCTTATCAAGAATCCACGATTCTTGTGGCGAACCTCACCTTGGCTTATCAAATCTCCTTGGATTTGTGGCGCCCATTTCTCATCTTATCCAATTTTTGTATTTCTTCTTCTTCATATTTTGGCAGTCACTCAAGGATAGGTCCGAAAATTTACATGCTCCTTTTTAGGATCATATCAGTTGGTATCTAGAGCCATCCTTCCTAGAGTGACTTTTGATTTTGTTTTTCAATTTTTCCGGAAGTTTGATTTTTTTTCTTAGTGGGTTCTTCATGGAGTCACTAATGAAGAAAAATGATGCCAAGCAAAAGGGAGAATCTTTTCTATTCTAGATGCTATGTGAAGGACAAGATATGTAGCTTGGTCATTGATAGAAGGGGATACGTTAACCTAGCTAGTGCCACCATGGTGCAAAAGTTAGGACTTCCTCTTATAGAGCATCCACAACCATATGTCATTTGGAGCATCCGGAGTTTAGTGATCTCGATGACATAATGGTGAACAAACAAATACGAGTATCATTCCGGATTGGGAGATATGAAGATGAGGTGTTATGTGATGTGGTGCCCATGGAAACGAGGCACTTGTTACTCGGCGCGTCCTTGGAGGGTTGAAGCGACAAGCGAGATATGATGCCGACAACAACAAGTACTCATTTGTATTTAATAATCGCAAAATTACTCTTAGACCACTGTACCACCAAAACAAGTGTGTGAAGATCAAATGCACTTGAAAGGAGAGGGTGAGAAAAACAAATGAGTGAGGAAAAATAACGGAAGAGGGTTCGTTGAATGAGGCAAAAGAAAAATGTGAGAGCAAAAAAGAAAGTGTGGAGGAAAAAGAAAACGTGAATACTTGTTTTGATGCTATTCCTAATTCTTCACCTTGTTGTGTCGATTCTCTTTCGAAGGAAATCGAGTTTGTTCCTCCAAGCGAAGCTTGCAAGACATTCAATGAAATTGAAGATTTGATTCCAAAGGAAGCTTGCAAGACAACCGATGTAATTAAAGATTTAATCCCAAAGGAAGTACCCCATGTTTTGGAAACATGCATGGCCTCCCAAAGGTATGTTGTTCATTTGATTCAGAATCACAACAATCTTGAGAATGTGTTGGGATGTTGATTGTGACGAGATGGAAATGTGTTATGCCTACTTGCTACATTTGATGATTTCTATCAATTTCCATTCGATCCCGGAGGATAAAGAAGACTCCTTAAGGCAATAAATTCGAGGTCGAATTCTCTTCAAGAAGGGAGGGAATGATGCAGACCAAGAATGATATCCAATTTAAGCCCAAATTAGTTTTGATGAAAATTTTATTTTCGTTTGTAATGAACCCGTATTCTTGTTTGGGCTATATCTTGAGCTACAAATCTCCGATTGATACGTTCTTTGATGCGTTGGAAAGCTGAGGAGATTATCTACAAATCGTATTTCAAGGCCCGTGACCAGATTTGGCTTGTTTCATGACGAAAATATTGTTTTCACTTTTACACGAATTTAGGCTTAGATGGAGGAATCTTTTGGTTTGCATACCAAAATTAACTCCTTTAAATTTTTAGCCTTTTTAATGTTTTGTTTTATTAGGGAGGAATCTTTGGCATTAAATTGTAATTGATTATGGGAGGATTACACTTTTAATATGAGAAGCAAGTGTAATCACCACATAATTAGGGGAATGAAAAGTCAAGATGAGTGATTTTAGGCCAATTAACGCGTGATCTTAGGCCAGCTCTCTATATGTAATACGCCCCTAAACACATGAATGACAACTTTGAGTTCAATTTGGATTAAGTCCATTTGTGAGAGAATATTGTTTCTCTTTGGTTCTTGGTTGAACCGCCTTGTTCTTATCAAGAATCCACGATTCTTGTGGCGAACCTCACCTTGGCTTATCAAATCTCCTTGGATTTGTGGCGCCCATTTCTCATCTTATCCAATTTTTGTATTTCTTCTTCTTCATATTTTGGCGGTCACTCAAGGATAGGTCCGAAAATTTACATGCTCCTTTTAGGATCATATCGGTTGGTATCTAGAGCCATCCTTCCTAGAGTGACTTTTGATTTTGTTTTTCAATTTTCCGGAAGTTTGATTTTTTTTTCTTAGTGGGTTCTTCATGGAGTCACTAATGAAGAAAAATGATGCCAAGCAAAGGGAGAATCTTTTCTATTCTAGATGCTATGTGAAGGACAAGATATGTAGCTTGGTCATTGATAGAAGGGGATACGTTAACCTAGCTAGTACCACCATGGTGCAAAAGTTAGGACTTCCTCTTATAGAGCATCCACAACCATATGTCATTTGGAGCATCCCGGAGTTTAGTGATCTCGATGACATAATGGTGAACAAACAAATACGAGTATCATTCCGGATTGGGAGATATGAAGATGAGGTGTTATGTGATGTGGTGCCCATGGAAACGAGGCACTTGTTACTTGGCCGTCCTTGGAGGGTTGAGCGACAAGCGAGATATGATGCCGACAACAACAAGTACTCATTTGTATTTAATAATCGCAAAATTACTCTTAGACCACTGTCACCAAAACAAGTGTGTGAAGATCAAATGCACTTGAAAGGAGAGGGTGAGAAAAAACAAATGAGTGAGGAAAAAAATAACGGAAGAGGGTTCGGTGAATGAGGCAAAAGAAAAATGTGAGAGCAAAAAAGAAAGTGTGGAGGAAAAAGAAAACGTGAATACTTGTTTTGATGCTATTCCTAATTCTTCACCTTGTTGTGTCGATTCTCTTTCGAAGGAAATCGAGTTTGTTCCTCCAACGAAGCTTGCAAGACATTCAATGAAATTGAAGATTTGATTCCAAAGGAAGCTTGCAAGACAACCGATGTAATTAAAGATTTAATCCCAAAGGAAGTACCCCATGTTTTGGAAACATGCATGGCCTCCCAAAGGTATGTTGTTCATTTGATTCAGAATCACAACAATCTTGAGGAATGTGTTGGGATGTTGATTGTACGAGATGGAAATGTGTTATGCCTACTTGCTACATTTGATGATTTCTATCAATTTCCATTCGATCCGGAGGATAAAGAAGACTCCTTAAGGCAATAAATTCGAGGTCGAATTCTCTTCAAGAGGGAGGAATGATGCAGACCAAGAATGATGTCCAATTTAAGCCCAAATTAGTTTTGATGAAAATTTTATTTTCGTTTGTAATGAACCCGTATTCTTGTTTGGGCTATATCTTGAGCTACAAATCTCCGATTGATACGTTCTTTGATGCGTTGGAAAGCTGAGGAGATTATCTACAAATCGTATTTCAAGGCCCGTGACTAGATTTGGCTTGTTTCATGACGAAAATATTGTTTTCAGTTTTACACGAATTTTAGGCTTAGATGGAGGAATCTTTTGGTTTGCATACCAAAAATTAACTCCTTTAAATTTTTAGCCTTTTAATGTTTTGTTTTATTAGGGAGGAATCTTTGGCATTAAATTGTAATTGATTATGGGAGGATTACACTTTTAATATGAGAAGCAAGTGTAATCACCACATAATTAGGGGGGAATGAAAAGTCAAGATGAGTGATTTTAGGCCAGTGCTACGCGTGATCTTGGGCCAGCTCTCTATATGTAATACGCCCCTAAACACATGAATGACAACTTTGAGTTCAATTTGGATTAAGTCCATTTGTGAGAGAATATTGTTTCTCTTTGGTTCTTGGTTGAACCGCCCTTGTTCTTATCAAGAATCCACGATTCTTGTGGCGAACCTCACCTTGGCTTATCAAATCTCCTTGGATTTGTGGGCGCCCATTTCTCATCTTATCCAATTTTTGTATTTCTTCTTCTTCATATTTTGGCAGTCACTCAAGGATAGGTCCAAAATTTACATGCTCCTTTTTAGGATCATATCGGTTTGGTATCTAGAGCCATCCTTCCTAGAGTGACTTTTGATTTGTTTTTCAATTTTTCGGAAGTTTGATTTTTTTTTCTTAGTGGGTTCTTCATGGAGTCACTAATGAAGAAAAAATGATGCCAACAAAGGGAGAATCTTTTCTATTCTAGATGCTATGTGAAGGACAAGAATGTAGCTTAGTCATTGATAGAAGGGGATCGTTAACCTAGCTAGTACCACCATGGTGCAAAAGTTAGGACTTCCTCTTATAGAGCATCCACAACCATATGTCATTTGGAGCATCCGGAGTTTAGTGATCTCGATGACATAATGGTGAACAAACAAATACAGTATCATTCGGATTGGGAGATATGAAGATGAGGTGTTATGTGATGTGGTGCCCATGGAAACGAGGCACTTGTTACTTGGCCGTCCTTGGAGGGTTGAGCGACAAGCGAGATATGATGCGACAACAACAAGTACTCATTTGTATTTAATAATCAAAATTACTCTTAGACCACTGTCACCAAAACAAGTGTGTGAAGATCAAATGCACTTGAAAGGAGAGGGTGAGAAAAAACAAATGAGTGAGGAAAAATAACGGAAGAGGGTTCGGTGAATGAGGCAAAAGAAAAATGTGAGAGCAAAAAGAAAGTGTGGAGGAAAAAAAACGTGAATACTTGTTTTGATGCTATTCCTAATTCTTCACCTTGTTGTGTCGATTCTCCTCGAAGAAATCGAGTTTGTTCCTCCAAACGAAGCTTGCAAGACATTCAATGAAATTGAAGATTTGATTCAAAGGAAGCTTGCAAGACAACCGATGTAATTAAAATTTAATCCCAAGGAAGTACCCTATGTTTTGGAAACATGCATGGCCTCCCAAAGGTATGTTGTTCATTTGATTCAGAATCACAACAATCTTGAGGAATGTGTTGGGATGTTGATTGTACGAGATGGAAATGTGTTATGCCTACTTGCTACATTTGATGATTTCTATCAATTTCCATTCGATCCCCGGAGGATAAGAAGACTCCTTAAGGCAATAAATTCGAGGTCGAATTCTCTTCAAGAGGAGGGAATGTGCAGACCAAGAATGATGTCAATTTAAGCCCAAATTAGTTTTGATGAAAATTTTATTTTCGTTTGTAAGTGAACCAATATTCTTGTTTGGGGCTATATCTTGAGCTAAATCTCGATTGATACGTTCTTTGATCGTTGGAAAGCTCAGGAGATTATCTAGAAATCGTATTTCAAGGCCCGTGACTAGATTTGGCTTGTTTCATGACGAAAATATTGTTTTCAGTTTTACACGAATTTTAGGCTTAGATGGAGGAATCTTTTGGTTTGCATGCAAAATTAACTCCTTTAAATTTTTAGCCTTTTTAATGTTTTTTTATTAGGAGGAATCTTTGGCATTAAATTGTAATTGATTATGGGAGGATTACACTTTTAATATGAGAAGCAAGTGTAATCACCACATAGTTAGGGGGGGAATGAAAAGTCAAGATGGTGATTTTAGAAGCCAGAGTGCGTGATCTTAGGCCAGCTCTGTGTGTAATAGCGCTAAACACATGAATGACAACTTTAAGTTCAATTTGGATTAAGTCCATTTGGAGGAGAGGTATTGTTTTCTCTTTTGGTTTTGGTTGAGCAGCCCTTGTTCTTATCAAAATCCCCACGATTCTTGTGTGAGAACCCTCACCTTGGCTTATCAAATCTCCTTGGATTTGTGGCGCCAATTCTCATCTTATCCAATTTTGTATTTCTTCTTCATATTTTGACAGTCACTCAAGGATGAGTCCGAAAATTTTACATGTCTTTTTAGGATCATATCGGGTTGGTATCTAGAGCCCATCCTTCCTAGAGTGACTTTGATTTTGTTTTTCAATTTTCGGGAAGTTTGATTTTTTTTTTCTTAGTGGGTTCTTCATGGAGTCACTAATGAAGAAAAATGATGCCAAGCAAGGGAGAATCTTTTCTATTCTAGATGCTATGTGAAGGGGAAGATATGGAGCTTGGTCATTGATAGAAGGGGAATAAGTTAACCTAGCTAGTACCCACCATGGTGCAAAAGTTAGGACTTCCTCTTATAGAGCATCCACAACCATATGTCATTTAGTTTAGCATCCGGAGTTTAGTGATCTCGATGACATAATGGTGAACAAACGAATCCGAGTATCATTAGGATTGGGAGAGATATGAAGATGGGTGTTATGTGATGTGGTGCCCATTTAGAAAGCAGGCACTTGTTACTCGGCCGTCAGAGGTTGAGCGACAAAGCGAGATATGATGCCGACAACAACAAGTACTCATTTGTATTTAATAATACAAAATTACTCTTGAACCATTGTCACCAAAAACAAATGTGAAGATCAAATGCACTTGAAAGGAGAGGGTGAGAAAAAACAAGTGAGGGAGGAAAAATAACGGAAGAGGGTTCGTGAATGAGGAAAAGAAAAATAAGGAGCAAAAAAGAAAGTGTGGAGGAAAAAAAACGTGAATACTTGTTTTGATGCTATTCTAATATCTTCACCTTGTTGTAATAGATTCTCTTTCGAAGGAAAGTGAGTTTGTTCACTCAAGCGAAGCGCAAGACATTCAATGAGAGTGAAGTTTGATTCCAAAGGAGGCTTGCAAGACAGGTGTAATTAAGATTTAATCGAGAAGTACCCCATGTTTTGGAAACATGCATGGCCTCCCAAAGGTATGTTGTTCATTTTGATTCAGAATCGCAACAATCTTGAGGAATGTGTTGGGATGTTGATTGATACGAAGATGGAAATGTGTTATGCCTACTTGCTACATTTGATGATTTCTATCAAATTTCCATTCGACCCCGGAGGATAAAAGAAAGACTCCTTAAAAGGCAATAAATTACAGGAGTCAATCTCTTCAAGAGGAGGGGAATGATGCAGACCAAGAATGATGTCCAATTATTAAATTAGTTTTAGTGAAAATTTTATTTTCGTTTGTAATGAACGTGGTATTCTTGTTTGGGCTATATCTTGAGTTACAAATCTCGGATTGATGCGTTCTTTGATCGTTGGGAAGCTGAGGGATTATCTACAAATCATATTTCAAGGCCGTGACCAGATTTGGCTTGTTTTATATAGAAAATATTGTTTTCCTTTTTACACAATTTTAGGCTTAGATGGAGGAATCTTTTGGTTTGATGCCAAAGTAACTCCTTTTAAATTATTGATCTTTTATGTAAATTATGGAGGAATCTTTGGCATTAAATTGTAATTGATTATGGGGAGGATTACACTTTTAATATGAGAAGCAGGTGTAATCACCACATAATTGGGGTCAGAAAGGGATGAAAAGTCAAGATGAGTGATTTTTAAGGCCTAGTAACGGAGCTTGATCTTAGGCCAGCTCTCTATATTTCCAGACGCCCCAAAACACATGAATGACAACTTTGAGTTCAATTTGGATTAAGTCCATTTGTGAGAGAATATTGTTTCTCCTTTTTGGTTCTTGGTTGAACCGCCCTTGTTCTTATCAAGAATCCACGATTCTTGTGGAACCTCACCTTAGCTGTCAAATCTCACTTGGATTTTGTGGCTCTACCTCCCATTTCTCATCTTATCCAATTTGTGTTATCTTCTTCTATAATTTTGTGTCCTCCAAGGATAGGGTCAAAATCTACATGCCTTTTTTAGGATCATATCATTTTGAATCCATGGGGCACCTCTCTGGAGGATTGTTTCTTCAACTTCCTTCAAAATAGATTCGTCACCTCTGAAGCAAGAGTTTGCATTGGTAGTCAAACAAGCATCTTTACATGAAAGAATATATGAGCTCCCACCTCCAACACTCCTCCCTTCACCTTATTTTCCTTTATGGGAAGACTACAATTCTTCTTTCAACCCCTTGCCTCAATTTTTTTATTTTTATTTTTCCCTTCAAAAATGCAGTCTCCACCTTTTTCTCAACATCTTTTCATTCGTTTTGTTTTCCTCCATTCCCTTTTCTTCTACCTTTTTTCTCATGGCTTTCTTTTTTTTATTACCTCTCCTTCTTTGCTTTCCACATTCACGAACACTCTTCTTTTATTGTTTTCTCGATCATTCTTTTTTTCTCACTCTCTCCTTTCAAGTACATTTAGATCTTCATCACTTGTTTAGTGACAATGATCCAATAAATAAATTTCCGATTATTAAATACAAATGTATTACCTATTGTTGTAGACATCATATCTAGCTTGTCGTTCAATCCTCCATAGACGCCCAAGTAACAAGTGCTTCATTTCCATGGGCACCACATCACATAAAACGTCATCTTCATATCTCCCAATCGGAGATGGTTTTCGTGCTATTTTATTCACCATAACGTCCAAAATCACTAAACTCCAAGGATGCTCCAAATGACATACGGTTGTGGATGCTCTAGAAGAAGAAGTCCCAACTTTTTGCACCATGGTGGTACTAGCTAGGTTAGTGTAACCCTTTCTATCAATGACCAAGCTACCTTGTCCTTCACATAGCATCTAGAATAGAAAAGATCCTCCATTTTCTTGGCATCATTTTTCTTCATTAGTGACTCCATGAAGAACCCACTAAGAAAAATTCAAACTTCAGAAAAAAATTGGAGAAACAAAATCACAAGTCACTCTAGGAAGGATGGCTCACGTGCAAATGATATGATCCTAACAAGGAACATATATATTTTAGGATCTATCCTTGGTGACCAAGCAGTTATAGAAGATGAAATACAGAATTGGATAAAATCAGAAATGGGAGGTAGAGGCGCCACAAATCCAAGGGGATTTGATAAGCCAATGTGAGGTCGCCACATGAATCTTGGATTCTTGATAAGAACAGGGGTTGGCTTCAAATGAAGCGCAAAAGGAAAACACTCTCACAATTGGAATCAATCCAAAATAAACTCAAAGTTATCATTCATCATGTAATAGGTGTGTACATATAGCATAGGAAATAAAGCCAAGGTCATCTAAAGATGACATAAACTCCTAATAACTAGACATAACTCTCCACTAAGTGGTTATTAAAAAGAACATAACTATCCTACTTAAGAAAATAATAAAGTGGTTCCATAACTTCTAAAAGGAGTTACCTAGGCATACAAGCCAAAGGTTGCTCTCCTTTGTAAGTTCCAAAACTGTCAACCACCATTCATAATGGGCCTTGCTCATTCATCAGCTTAATGTAGCCCAATTAACATATAACTTATTTAAGGTCCAAGAATTCGTATTAAACTTGCAGCCCGTTTTCACCATGATAGAAGCCAATTTGGTCCAAGAGGCCTGAGATATGATTTGTAGATAATTCCCTAAGATTTCCAACGCACCAAAGAATGTATCAATCGGAGATTAATAGCTCAAAGATATGACCAATTCAAGCATACAGGTTCTACAATAAAAATAAAATTTTCATCAAAATATTATTTGGCCTCAAATTGGACATCATCCTTAGTTTGCATC